>MJUU01065096.1:103615-128334 GCA_002080025.1 Modiolus philippinarum | reverse complement strand
AAGGTGATCAGAATGTCAGCAGGTGGTATACAGGTCACTTAGCACAACAAGCATATAATTAATTATACAAAACACACCCCACTAAACAATATTCCAATCTGAAGCTTACTACAAACTTTGTTAATGAATTTAAGGGTCTAATTATATTACAGGTAAACAACTGACAGGTGTCTCATTACAGGTAAATCAAGTTAATCATCGTATTGTTTTGATAGTATATACATCAATAATCATCGAGATAGAAAAATATTGTTGAACAATTAAACTAGGAGCTTGCAAAGGAATATTAAAGTGTGCAGATTTATCATAATTAACCATGGTAGAAACACCCTCTTACAAGTATGTTGGAGTTATCGAACCTGATATTCCACTAGAGGCGCGAAACGCTGATATCGTCAATTGAACAAAACTGAGAAAAAATGTCGGTTCATATGTATAGATATTGTTTTAATCAACATTAAACGTTTTTGATACATCTGAATTGACATTTTAACGTGGGAATGTAGCAATGATAGGGAAAATCAATATAACTTGTGACTTAATGTTAAAAAAGGATTATTTATAGAAAAACATATTTTTACAATGAAACTGTACATAAGCAATAAATCATGTATAAACCAGTATTAAAAATATGAGATCTGAAATCATTGGATTTAATCGTCCCCTCAAATAAAACTTGATTGGTCCTTGGGACATTTGTCAAGGGTTGGTCGTACAATTTCTAGTGAACATAAATCAGTTTTGAACATTGTTTTAAACGATAAAAAATCATTTGACTTGGGTTGATTCATGTGATAGTACCATGCCTGCTACAAAAAAAACCGGAAAGTTAAACCAACTAGCAAGGGATCTCCATTCTGGCCATGTGGTAGCTCAAATGCAACAATTGCCGACATCACGTGATTTTAGTGACGCAACTTCCGGCCATCGATACACTGAAATTTTAACAAAGAAAGCTATGGGAGGTTCTACTAAATCTGCAATATCTTCTAAAATACACAATTTAAACTCATTTTGCATTTTCCCTCATCATCTATGATAGTTTATTTAACAATGGGAATCAAAGTAATGGGAAATTACGTATCTGGACTTTTGAAAAATCAATATTTTTTACTATCATTCTCCTGTTTTTTCTATATAAAATGCCTCAACCCCTATACGGTTTGAGTGATAATTTCTCATTTCACAGCATAAAATTGATCGTTTTGCATATTCCTGCAAGTAGTTGACATATGAAAATATCAAAATATCGTGTTTAAAAGAGTTTAATTTTTAGTCTAGTCTCGTCCCTGGGAGTTTGAAATTCATCAAGTTTTCATCAATATTATCCAAAATTGCGGACGACCAAAGAGGTACAAGATGAAGAAAATTTTATCTTAAAATTTTTTAGTTAATAAAGTTGATATAGATTATTTCTTTTTAAAGACTGTTGACGAGATTATTATCTACTTGATTTTAAAAGCAAATATTTTAGGTTAGATTTTAGTTTAAGTGACTTTTAACCCTACATTTAAGCATATTTAGAAATTAACACTTAGTGCTCTTACATAGTGCTTGGTTAATTATACATTCGAGATTTTTTTTACAGAAATGTCATGACACAACTTCTGTTGATGTCATGACACAACTTCTGTTGATTTATTTACCGATATTGCTTTTTGAAACATTTTAAACTAAATTTTTATATTATTCATTTTTAAGCTGCATCTGTACATAGTTATATTTTAAAGAATGTTCTAGTGCTTTTTATACAGTTATATCTACGTTGGTGTAATATCATTCTAAATTTTATCAATTAATATTTTAGATGTCATTTTTGTTTTTGGTACTGTGATATCTTTCAAGAACTTTTAAGAAAATTTTTCATTTTGGTACTGTATATTACTAGATTATGTGTATATATATGTGTATGTTACAGCCATGTTTGTAATCATAATACGTCTCTGTGCAAGTGACATCTAATAAATTAGTACATCTTCACATTTTCAACTAAGTTATAAAAGAACAAATAAAAAACTATTTACAATTTATTCAATTATTTGTTGTATTTCATGGCAAAATCCTACAAATCAGTCACTTTGTTATAATAAATATTAAAATTTATTTCGTCATATTAATATCACGTGTTTTGAACTGACCAATCGCTAAGAGCAATCCAAAGCTGCCACGAAGTTCACTTCAAGTGCACTTTGCGATCACTCCCGCGATCGCATCTTCTTTTCAAGTGCACTTGAAAGTGGTCACAAGTTCACTCTAGGCTGTCATGGAATCACTTTCAAGTGCACGCGAAGTGCACGCGGGGAACGCTTTTGGAGTGCACTTGGGTGGAATGTTGCGTCAGCACCCAACTGTACGTACATAATCCAAGCATGGAACATTGTTTAAAATTGGGACCGTATGGAAAATTCATTCAAAGATCTTCTCTGAAACTAACCAGCCATTGGTTACAATAGTTCTTGAGCAGTTCCCGTCAAAAATCATCCAAGATTGCTGTCAGCGGGAACATAATTGAAAATAGGGCCTTCTTGGAAATGCATTTAGGGGGGGGGGGTAGAACTGGGTAAGCCTAAAATTTTCCACTCGATTATTTCTTGGAATATTTACAATATTTAAACTATAAATATTCATTCAAACTTTAAACAATCTTCCACATTTTTTTACTTTTCCATTTTCTGTTAGATAACCAGTTTCCTGATATCATTCGGTGTATAAAATAAGCTCTAACTAAAAAATAAAATTATTTCAAATACAAAATTCTGTAGTTTAAACAAGTGTGAAAGACAGTGCGAATTATAATAACACCTTTTAGTAGTTTGAACGGAAATACATGGGTGTTCTGTATAAGCTGAAAATTTTACCCATGTTGATGAGTATCAAACACTTCTTGTTAAAAAAAATGAGTCGTTTAATTTTCACCAAAAACTTAGATAAGAAAGAAACTAGTAAAACAATTCCCCGTGGTAGAGATGTATGATCTTTATTTTTCTTAGATATGGTGTACTTGTACATGAGATAATATCTCATGTGTACACTTTGTTCAATTACTATTATCTAAATTTATGTAAATTCTAAAATCTAAGGATTAACTCCCTCCATCGTAGTTTTGTCCTTAGCTATATTTGATATTACTGATTATTCGGATTTCGTTTGGTTTTATGCATTTTAAACATTTTTTGAAATTATGGATTTCCTTTGTTTGGGTTCTACTGCTGCTGATGAGGAATTACTTTCAAAATGGCCATACAGCTCATTAAAATTTTATTGCAGTTGGAATTAGCATATGTGTTATGGTCTCATGTTCATTTACTCCGTATCCTTTTGTAAAATAGTATATGTTAAATGTAATTAAATTTTAGAAAAATCTGCCGTTCCATTTTTTTTTTCTAAAGTGAGAATAAAGTATGTAAAAATCAATAAAATGGCCGAATCTCCGCTTTGAATTATCCCCTTTGAAAGAAATCTAACTTTCATATATCTTATTATTTTCAGATATCTTTGCATAAAATATTGAGTTAATGCGCTAGTTGTAAATAACTAGTTGAATGTTGGTTATTTTTTAGAAAAAAAAATACAATTTTGAAATTTTGATTATACCTATGACAATGGTGTTTTTTTATTTATGAAAGTACTAGGAAAGTGAAAAACAGAGTTATCTCCCCATACCCAAGGTTTACCTTCTTAAAGATCTTCTCGTATGAAACTGCTTAAACAATTTCAGGGAAATTTTAACATGATATTCTTTGGTTACCCCTCTTTCAACGTTTTTGAATCTCATGTTGGTATCTCGTCCAAGATTGCTGCCAGTTGGGAAGTTGTCCCGTATAGGATGTAATCAAATTATGTGGAAGGGTTGTTTAAAGTGTAGAAAAACGATAACTGTCTAAACATGAAACTGGTCTCTTTATCGGTGGTATTTTATCTGAAACTTCAGTAGATTGTTTACACTTGAGCAGTAATTTACACCAGAGTTTTGATAAAGTTTTTTTTCACTATTTAATTAACTCTTTTATACCAGTAAGTGCTCTGGTTAAATGATGGATAGGTCGGTAATAGAACAATTACTCGATGCAAAAATAAAACGATGTTTGAAAGAATTTTATGAAGCTATGCAACCCAGTACATAAAAGCAAAAATGTCATCGTTAGATTGACTTGAAGCATTTCTGTATCCTTATAATGTTGTTTGGTTAACGTTCTTTCGTCACAATGGATATGTATGAAAGTTTTTGACTTATCCAATTTGTTTTGTTGGACATCATATAGTATTTCTTTCAGATGATAACGTTGTCGGAAGCTTTGTAAACAGGTGCAAACAAGTATTTCTTTTTACCTAGACCTCCTACTTTCGACTAAATTCTGTTTACAGAAAGCTTATGATAATTATCTTTATAATTATTTATTCTTTTGGTGACCGTGTTAATCATTTTAACTTTGAACAAATTTAGGGCGAATTTGCCTGTAAATTTGCATTATTTTATACAATGATTATGAAAAAGAAAGGAAATGGGGGTAAATGTCAAGGAGACAACATCCAATATCCAGGCTAAAACGACCCAAAACAAAGCATCTAGGGGTCACCGTACGGTCTTCAACACAATGAGGACCCTCACACCACATAGTAAGCCCTAACCGGCCATGAAAAGGTAAAAAAAGTGAATAAATCAATGGAGACAAACCACATCCAATAACCCAAATATCAAGAGACTAAAATTTTATAAGAAGACAAGGACAAGCCAATGACCATATTCCTGACTTGGGACTGGCGTCTTTAATTATATCAAAACATGCTTGCCAGTTTATTTTTTACGGTGGATGATATTTAAACCCTTTGCTAAAGAATCGGCGAATATCTTTATCTACAATAATGTTTAAGTTCCCCCGTAAATTTTTGTCTGCAAGGGTCATAGCAAATGGCGACGTGGAACAGTCCCAGCTGCATGGGTAATTTTTTTTCGAAATTAGCATCACAGGTAATACAAGAGTAATTAAACAGAAATACTAGTTTTTTTTATAGGAAAGGGATCCTGATTGTCAAAATTGACAGGTAAAAGTTTTGAATATCTGGGACCCGAATATCAATATCAATTAAGTAATTCCTTTACCAATATATTTAATTTCAAAAATTATTTTACATTTTCATCGGGTTTGTTAATTCTCGGATAAAACCGATGAAAGCAGAATAAATCAATATTTTTAGAACATTCATACACCGAGCTATTGACCCACATTGTATCTGAGTCTGAACTAAACTCTACTTAAAACTTATGAAAACTACCTGTTTCCTTTAAAAAGGCGTCACAAAAACAGAGTGCTTTGAACAAGAATACATATTTACAACAAAAGCTTTATCAGTAACGATGACATATCAAGTTGGATTGAAATATTAATACTTAGACTCTTAGATTTGCGATAAATCATAGCATTTAGGAACGTCTTCCGACCCAGCAAAAAAAGCTTCATTAGGTATAGGTCACCGTGCCTTTTAACTCAAGCGAAGGCTGTTTTCATCTTTTTTTAGTAAAGCACTGGTAAGATAGCGACAGACAATCTTTGGCATAATAAATAAAAGATTCTGACATTAGTTAAGTTAAAATCTGAACTATTTGGTAAACAAAAAAAATGTATACTTCACAGTCCAATTTATGCAGATTTTTTTACAAAAATTATAAAAAAAGTTAGTTCTCACTAACCTTAGTAATTCGTAAAAAAAGTTTACGAAATGTGACGTTTCATGTTTGCCAATTAATCATAATTTAGTTTGACGTCAAAAATAATAATAGAATAGTTTCGTCCTGAAAACCATAAATTTTTAGGTGTTATCACCATTGTAAATTTTTTGTTGTTGATATTTTTATAGGACATGATAATTCTTCTATCCCCTGGTATGTACTCGGTTCATGTTGTGGCTTACGATAAGGCAGGGAATTACAAATCTACAAGATGCCTTGTGTTCTACGACGATAAATCGAAGGTAGAAATCCAAGATAATAAGGGAATCACTGTAAAACAATCGTTAAAAGAGACCAACTTCACGTGGATAACTGTCCCTGATAAGACATTGCATGTTGAATTCAAGGATCTTTTTATAAACGTTAGACACGAACAGGAAAGTTGGCTAAGCGCTGTTGGGAGCCTTAATCATGTAGACGATGCTTATGATGACCATATAGGAAAGCGGACTGTAGCCGCAGTACCAAATGCACATGGTGAGACATGTTTCTTTAAAATATTCTATTATATAGACATATGTAAACTAAAATGCAAAAATGGTAATAAATCAATGCAAAAGTGAAAATAAATTAATCTTTTCAGAAATTTTTTGACATGATACAAGTTCAGAAGTATGTTTTTATGTCCAATTAAAAGCAACCTTCAGAAAGTATCTCGTAATGAAAAAAAGAGTGAAGTTGGCCTCATTGCAAGTATATTAAGACAACAATATTCTTCTTTAGGCTGTTTGATTCATAACACGGAATGCAGATTTTTTTATCACAAAGTTCATGAATATTTGTTGTGAATATAACAAATTATTATATAGAGGACGGTGAAAGATTGAAATTTCTCAGTGAAAGAAAAGTGATAATTAACTGTGAAATTATTTTCCATAGTTTCACTCTAGGAAGTGACGTCACAATAGACGTCGTCAACGTTGTTGTTAAATAAACGTCTCGGCGGACTAACGTGGAAAACGTAGTTAATGAAAAGAATCTTAAATTAAACCATTAATTTTGAGAGAACTGGTCTATATAATAAAAACAATAACTAATCCTAAATTCTGATTATCGAAAATATTCAACACATGATCGAAAAACATTGTTATTCATTCATGCGCTGCGCGCATTCGTGAATTACTGCGTTGTTCGACCATTCGTTGAATATCTTGTGATAATCAGAATCTCGGATTAGTTATAATATATGTTATTATAAACATAATGCCCTTGGATGAAGGTGTTAGGGTAGATTAACACACGAGGTAAAAATTATCACCCGAGACAACGTCGAGGGTGATAATTTTTCACCGAGTGTGTTAATCGAACTAACACCTTCATCCAAGGGCATAATGATTTTTATTATACTGAATGCTTAATGTACACAATAAGTCCTTGATGGTTATGTTTGAAAATAATAATAATAACATGTTTTATTTATGCAACATTAAAACACATAAACAAATAGTCTGTTTTACTATTGTATCGAACTGTAGCATAACTGCAATTAAATTTGAGTTAAGGTCCTTGTTCATATGATTAGGTCACATTTATTTTACTACTGAATACATTTATAACTAAAACAGCTTTGATTATTGTTGTCAACAACAATAGGGACGAGAAAATAAGAATCTGATGACGTTATCGATCGGAGCGGGTGTTAATTTAGACATTAACACATGTTGCTAACGATTAACACATGTTGCTAAGGATGGGCGTGGCTAATGAGACGTTACTGAAAATTAACAAATGCCGGTTACCCAATGAAATAACCGGATAATGTAAGAAATTTGCATAAAGTATAATAAACAGGATTAATATCCATGTATGGCTGGAAAATGTAATATCTCATTATGCAACATCGGCATTTGACTTTGTCATGTAATTTGATTTTTGTAGGGGTTGTAAAATTTGAAATTAAGTTCAGCGTATTTGGTCCGAGCATCGCGGATCAACAATCATTTACTCCTACACCAAGTGTTGTGGACCAGCGTGGAACAATTGATGTAACTTGGGCGGATGGAAACCGACTAGACATTACTGTTCGAGCAGTCGATATTTTGGAGAAATTTGCAGAGGATACAGTTACTCTGTACAAGGACACTAGTCCGCCAGTTATTTCTTATCTCTGGCTGTCTCGAGGTGATCATATAAATATAACTGTACATAGCATCGACGATTTCAGTAAAATGACGTGAGTGTTTTTCATTTTTACCTATGTTTTGTCGTATTTCTTGTAATTTTTGTAATCTCAAGCGCGTAGTGTGTCATAACTGAAGATGCTCATTTTTATATTAACGTCTGTGGTTGAATTTAATCGTTTTCACACTGTCTAGTTTTATGCAAATTATCTAAACTATATATTTGATCTTAACTATATTGTGAAAGGACAAACGCTGATTGTTTTATCTATTCGAATGATAAAAAAATAATAATACAACTAAATACACAAGTTACATTTTTCACATATTTCACGAAGTTCTAAGCAAGTGAATATTTATTTAACTAAATATCATAATCTAGTATAGAATGGGAAGCCTTTGACTATGATAGTGGTTTGGATCAAGTTAGATGGCGACTTTTTGACAATTTTACTGGGAACTATATTGATCATGGTAAAGCTGATCTTCATGCCCAAGGAATGGCAGAGGTATGCTAATTTTTTACATTTTCACTTAATAGTTATATCGAAAAGGGGTAATAAATACCAAAATTCAAATGAAATGAAAACTTGCAAAATACAAAACAATCCCTGAAAAATCATAATGTAAACACTATTGTTTTATTCTATATTCATGTACAAATAAAGGGATATGGAGAAAATATACATTGGACAAAATCCCTGTAAATACATGACAAGATTTTAAAAAACGGACAACGCTTTATTATTGTGCATCATCTAGAAGTCACCATGAAGTCTTCAACGAAAAGCAAACACTCCAACCCCATAATAATTTCAAGACGGCCCCTAGCACCGGTTTGAGCGGAATTCACTTGTTAATTGTTGAACAACGCTACATCCAAGTATCTTCATTTTTGGTCAAGGATACAACATAAAAATGATAATGCAAAAAAGCATCTGAATAAAAGTTAATAGTAAAACATGAAATCAGTCAAGAAATGGCATTCGTAAACAGAAAGATGATTTCTTATATTTTTTACAGAAGAATGTCAGCTGCTACATTTTCCTTCGTTTTTCTAATTATCTGTTGTCTTATTTATTCACTAGAATCTAACAGAATGTCAACACAAATACCAAAATGAACCACGAGGTCCATCTTGTTACTGTACAATGTTTCATGGTTGTTATCATAAACATTTTTACGTCAAACCTGAGAAAGTGAAGGATAATGGCATAGATCCAGATAAAAGCAAGGGTGTTCATGATTCAGACTACTATATTGAAGTGACGATAATCAACAACGCGTTACTAAAAACTACCTTAATTAAAAAGGTATGTATTGGACACATGAAAAACAGCCTAAGTAAGTAAGACGCAAAACGTTTCAAATTATCATTTTATTTCATAATAATCATTGCATTTTCCATAAATGCAAGTACATGAAATAGGTCATTTATATCTATATATTAATTTTAGATTTCTCTAATTTGTCTTAAACATATGTGATTAATTCTTCAAACCATGCTTTGGTGTTAGTTGCCTTACACTGTTCTGTGACCTGCCTACATGTCCCCTATAGATTTATACCCATTTTTTGTCTTTTCGAAAACACTGTTACTAATTTATTTGATTTGTTTGTGTATTTATTCTTTAAAAAGTTTTTAAACCAACTGTCTTAAATCGAAAATCTTAGCTGTTGTCAGATGACCTCATAGGTCAGCCTTCATCTTTTTCTTGTGTCAACCAGACGTGCACATTGGAAAAACTTCTTCTCTTTTGAGCTTGTTCAACATTATCTGATCATCAGCTTAGCATCTTGTATAGCAATTGTAGCGATTTATTAGTGAATAAACAGGAATGACATTTAATAATGAAAAAATGAACATATTGCTTCTTTTTACTGACGACTCAAAATCGCTGATCATTTTAAGCTCACCTGACCCAAAGGGTCAATATGGGCTATTGCCATCATTTGGAATCTGTCTGTTATTTTTTCATTTTAATCAACTCCTCTGAAACCACTGATGCAAATTCAACCAAACTTTGCAGAAATGATGTATGGAAGGTCCTTAACAAAGATTGCTCATTTCGTTCTGATCCGACAAAAAACATGTCCGCCAGCGCAGAACTTATAATTAACATTGGACCCTATGGGAAAAACGTCATTTTCATCAACTCCTCTGAAACAACTGAAGCAAATTCACCCAAATTTTACAAGAATGACATATGGAACATCCTTTACAAAGGTTTCTCATTTCATGCTCATCTGACAAAAAACATGGCTGCCAGCGCGGAATTTATATCTTACAATGGACCCCATCGGAAAAACGTCATTTTCGTCAACTGCTCTAAAACCACTGAAGCAAATTCAACCAAACTTTACAGGAATGATGTATGGAAAGTCTTCAACAAAGATTGCTCAGACAAACAACATGGCCGCCAGCGCGGAACTTATATTTAACATTGGACCCTATTGGAAAAACGTCATTCTCATCAACTCCTCTGAAACCACTGAAGCAAATTTAACCAAACTTTACAGGAATGACATATGGGAGGTTGCTCATTTCATTCTGATCCGACAAAAAAAAAAAACATGGCCGCCAATGCGGACTTGTATGGAAAGTTCTAAACAAAGATTGCTCATTTTGATCTAATCGAACAAACAACATGGACGCCTATTTAACATTGGACTCTATGGGAAAACATCATTTTCTTCAACTCTTCTGAAATCACTAAAGTATGGGAGGTCCTTTACAAAGATTGCTCATTTCTGTCTGATCCGATACAAAATGTGGCCGCCACCGTGGAACTTATATTTTACATTGGACGCTATGGGGAAACATCATTTTCATCAACTCCGTTGAAACCATTGAAGCAAATTCAATCAAAATTTAAAGGAATGACGAATGAAAGGTCTTTTACAAAGATTGCTCATTTCATTCTGATATGACAAAAAACATGGCCATCAGCGCGGAATTTATATTAATCATTCGACCCTATGGGAAAACATCATTTTCATCAACTCCTCTGAAACCACTGAAACAAATTCAACCAAACTTAAGAGGAGTGATGTATGAAAGAAACTGTACAAATATTTCTCATTTCATTTTAATCCGACAAATAACATGACCACCACTCACAACATCCCAAACCATGCTGTTCAGCATTTTGTCAGGTGAGCGATACAGGCTCAGTGTCTGAGCCTCTAGTTATCTGCATAAAGAATGCAAACCCAAATGAAAAAAAAACAGGCTGAAACGAAACAAATAACGGGGGTAGCTTTTGTGCTAAAATATTTTTTTTTTAATAAAGGTCAAAATTTTCGATCGACTTTAAAAACTGCTCAATTGTTATTCTTTGTACCAAAGCATTGTTGGACCTTAGATCGACTTAGTATGAGAACATAAAATAGTTGCATCTATCTGAGTTGAAATAAATAAACTATTTTTTTCTTTGCATTGTAGCTGTCTCACGTCCTTGTTTTGTCTTTGTTTTTATCTGTTACCGTTTTTGCCATGTCTTTGGACTTCGATTTTTGTAGTCATCGTTTCCCTTGTTCCTTCGGTATTCTACTGCCGTTGTTATAGTGATCATGTAATGAACATGATGTGTAAAGAAGAACAACTACCAAAATATTGTAACTAACCAGATATAGCAAATATAAACATTAGTTAGTATATTTCAGATAACAATTGATGTTTCGCCGCCACATGAAGGAGAAGTTCATGATGGTATTAAAAGTAATCCGGAAGTAGACTACCAACAAGACTTTCTCCTCAATGCACACTGGGAAGGATTTTTTGATAGAGAAAGTGGAGTTGAATATTACCAGTATGTCTTCAGTGATCATTGTTTTAACAATGAAGAGTTTAGCAACAGTTCAGAGGTACCTATTCTTTGATTTGTGTTTTCGTTTAAAATATTATCACTACAATGTGTTCCTAGGAAACGGTAATTACAAACTGATTTATATAATTTCATATTTGTTTTTATTTGAGAGACGAGTTGTTTCTTCACTTTGTTCATCTTCTTTATTGAAATTTGCAAAAAGAACTTTTTGTGTGTAATACTAAATGTCAACGTTTCAGTGATATTGAAAAAATAAAACTAAGGTGTATCTATTAATTTTGAAAACTTTAATTAACTGCATTCGTACACATTTGGCGTCAACTTAAGTCTATTGTTTTACCAACATTCATGGATATATAAATGCAAAGATAATGAGGTAGAAACTGCCCTTACCTGTCAGGTTTTGTGTTGCTCACTATTTATTTGAATATGAAATTTAAGGGGGTAGACCTGGGGAAACCTAAAATTTTCCACTCGTTTAATTTTTTAAATATTTTCAGAATTAAAACTACATATGTTCATGTCGACTTTAAGCAATTTTCAACAATTTTTACCGTCCTCTTTTATGTCTATTGGTCATCAAAGATATCCTGTTTCCTCATATTATTTGGTCCGTTCATGACTTGATTGTGGTCTATAAAATTGGCTCTAATTAAATTTGTATTCGATTTAAAATCATTTCAAATGCAAAATTCTGAAGTTTAGACGTGTGAAAGTAAGCATGAATAATGACAGAAAATTTAACTAGATTGAACTGAAATACATGGGTGTTCTGAACAGTATAGGCTGAAATTTTTACTCTATTTTGATAACTATGAAACACTTCTTGTAAAAAATTCTGTCGTTTAATTTTCACCAAAAACTGAGAATAGAAAGAATACTAGTATATGTGAGATATATTAGAATTTTAGAAAATTCTACCGTCCCATATTTTCTTAATTTAGAATAAAGTGGGTATAAACCAATAAAATTGTTGAATCAGTGCTATTAATTACGTCCCTTCGAAGAAATCTGGCTTTCGTAAAATACTTTTTACATATTTTCATTGCAGAAATGTAGAGTAAGATGCACTCATTATAAATAACTGGATGTCATACACATGTAGCAAAATGAATATTTGTTTACTGCTCGGAAAAAAAATTTACAATTTTGAAATTTTTATCATACCTACTTTAATAATTCTATTGTTTGTGTAAGTAATAAAAAAGTGAAAACAGAGTTATCTCCTCCTACCCCAGGTCTACCCCCTTAAAACTAAAAGCATTTTGTTCTATTTATTATTTGGTGTAATTTCTCATTGATATAGGACAGCAAGTTCCTTCAGACATTAACTGAAAGACTAACAACACTTTGTTCTATTTATTATTTAGTGTGATTTCTCATTGATATAGAAGGTTCGTTAAGTCATTACTACATGCATGCATTTCCTCTCATCATGATCTGTGAACCTTTTTTTTTCTATTAATGAAATTTAGCGACATAAAGGTAACGAAGACTGGACAGTTTAACATTTTTGCTGTATGCTCGATAAAGTTGTATATTGAAATGCTACAGCAATTGATATCTCTGTAGGAAGGTTGACGAAGTTATCAGATTTATGTTAAATTCCTATTCTAAACAAAGGTCTGTTTACTAAAATAATACCAATGACATCTTTTAACAGAGAAGTTGTGTCTCCCGTTTGTACATAGTTTCAGAACTCTCAGCTACGTGTTTAGACAAGTTGATAAAGATCGTAATGTTGCATGGTTTGGAAGCACCAATTTAGCTTCGAACACTCCTTGACACTTCTTTCCAAATTACATTCTTTTCTTCTTTAGCCGAGTTGTGAAGAAGTCGAATTCGGCTTATAATTTGAGGAATGGGGTCTGGGCGTCCTGGCGTCCAGGCGTCCGGGCGTCAACTTTTGGTTTCCGCTTAATATCTTGAGAACCACATGTCATATGTAAATGAAACTTTGCAGAGACATGAGTTATGATTAGAGGAGGAACCCTATTGATTTTGAGGTTTGTGCGACAAAGGTCAAGGTCACAACTTCTAAAAATAGAGCAAAAATTTGACTTATCTGATTCCGCGCAATATCTCCAGAACCAGATTACACATCAAAATGAAACTTATCATAGAGGTGAGTTGTTCTCAGAGAAGGAACCCTATCGATTTTGAGGTTTGTGCGACAAAGGTCAAGGTCAAAACTTTTAAAAATATAACAAAAAATAAACATTTCAATAAAGCCTAAAATCACATGTTTGGTATTATTTGATAATAGAAATAGCTAAAAAAAGTTTTATCGTTCCTATAAAGGCAGTTTTTATATTGCTAGAATATGTAAATTCATTTTATAGTCCTAATTATGGAGCCTGCCAATTTATTTTTAGGAAAGGGGGACTGTTTTGAAATATTTTGATTTAAGCAATATTTATTACCTGGTTATAAGGGGAACACCTGCCCAAATTTTTTGAATGGTGGTCTGAAATGGGTTTAAAGACAAATTACACTAACTGAATCTGACCCAGGGAATTTTTCAAACTTTGCAAAAACTATATAAAAGCTTTATTATAAGCTAAAAAACAATATAGGTCACTGAACTAATAGTCGAGATATAACAGTCACTAAATGGGTCAATTTGAGATTTTTAAAAAGAAATCCGTAGTTTCTTCAGACATCTGCTGTTTGAGTAATATTTTCACGAATTTAATGAATTGTATACCGTTAGATTCGGCATGTCGTCCTCTTTTAAGTCGAAGTATTTCATTATCATAAACGCATCATTTTTTTAACTAAAATTGCGCCTTAAATGGTTTTCCGCAAAAAATAATGGCAAACGTTGTAATTATAAAATCAGAAAATTTAAAAACTTCTTACCCAGGGATTTCGTTTTGAAATTACATGTACAAAGTTTTTTATTTCCTTTAAATTTTAAAATTTTGAAAAATAGGGGTCGTCGAATGAATAAGAAAGATAATCTGAATTTGCACCTTCTGTAAACGTTGTTTTTTCTGTAGTTGGACGTATCCTTTTTCTTTTGCCTGTGAAATGACGTTACGTCATAATACATTTTTAAAAACAATGGAAACCTTATGGCCCCATAAGACATTGACTTTTATATTTATTGTCCCCGCCGCAACGCGGAGCGGAGACATTGAAATGCCGGGGGTCCGTACGTCCGTATGTCCGCCTCTCCGTCATACTTTCTTGTAAGCGCTCTCATGCCTACAAATTAATACGGATTTTCATGAAATTTATACCAAATGTTTATACTACTAATACCTTGGTTAAATTCGAAAATCAGCCTTGGTCGATACTTGTTGACGGAGTTATGGGACTTTGACCGAAATCGTGACTCTGTTTTATCCAAAAATTGACCTTGTAAGCGCTCTCATGCCTAAAAGTTTTGACGGATTCTCATGAAATTTATACCATATGTTTATACCAGTACCTTGGTCAAGTTTGATGATCAGCCTTGGTCGATACTTTATGGGACTTTGACCAAAATAACGACATTGTTTTAGCCAGAAATTGACCATGTAAGCACTCTCATGGCTACAAATTTTGACGGATTCTCATGAAATGTATACCAAATGTTTATACTACTAAAACCTTGGTCAAGTTTGAAAATCAGCCTCGGTCGATACTTTTTGACGGATTTATGGGACTTCGACAAAAAATAAATACTCTGTTTTATCAAAAAATTGACCTTGTAAGCCCTCTCATGCATGCCTACGAATCTTAACCGATTTTCATGAAATTAATACCAAATATTTAAAATACTCATACCTTGGTCGGGTTTGAAGATCAGTTTCGTTCGAGACTTTTTGACGGAGTTATTGGACTTTGACCAAAAAACAACACAGTTTTAGCCAAAAATTACCCTTGTAAGCACTCTCATGCCTACAAATTTTGACGGATTCTCATAAATTTATATCAAATGTTTATACCACTAATACCTTGGTCAAGTTCGAAAATCAGCCTCGGTCGATACTATTTGACGGAGTTTTGGGACCTTGTCGAAAATAATGACTCTGTTTTATCCGTTTTATCCAAAAAGTTAATGTAAGCTCTCTCATGCCTACACATTTTAACCGACTTTCATGAAATTTATACCAAATTTTTATACTACTAATACCTTGGTCGAATTCGAAGATCAATTTCGGTCGATACTTTTTGACTGAGTTATTGGACTTTGACCAAAATAACAACACCGTTTTATCCAAATATTGATTTTGTAAGCGCTCTTATGGCAACAAATTTTGACAGATTTTCATGAAGTTTCTACCAAATGGTAATACCACTAATACATTTGTATCTTGGTCAAGTTGGAACATCTGTCATGGTCGATCCTTTTTGTATCCCCACATATTTTAATTGTTGAACTGCCCTGAATGTTTAAAAATATTGCAATTTCATATACAGTATACTTGTATATTGCATGCGCGGCGAGGGACCCAGGAATTCTATTCTTGTTTATTCTTATAAATTATAGTATAACTAATTTAGCGTCGTGAATATCAATAAAAATGTCACGAACGCCGAACAACGCAGGAGGATTAAACCAGTTGCGGAACTTTGTTCCGCAAGGAGTTTAATCCACTGCGTTGATCGACACGGGTGACATTTTTATTGATATTCATGACTGTCGATTAGTTCTGTTTTTTTTTATATATAGATTTTATACTCAAAAACCGAGATTTTGGATGTGGATTATTTTTTTTCATTTCAATACGCCAGTTGTTTATTTGACGACGACATAGAAGAGATATTGTGACGTCGCTTTATGTGACTGGAAATCCTATATTTTCACCGGTGACAATATGACATTTATTTAACTGAGAAAACTGAATTGATAAATTGATTTATTTAATTTTTATAGAGTCAGATTATCATTATTTTACTTTGCTCAAAGAGAAGACCAGATTATTTTTAACTCTTGGATTGTAAATCACTGCACACATTGCGCTTTGGAACATTATGAAAACCCTTCCTGCAAAGTCTGCGAAATTAAATGGGTCATGATAATCCCGTGACTTTTTTTTTTTGGCTTTTGTGAAATCATATTGCAAAGAAGTTGAACTCGGCTACTGGTTTGGTGTTGCGGGCGGGCGGGCGTGCGTGCAGGCGGGCGGGCGTCAAACATTGGTTTCCGGATGATAACTCAAAAAGTTTACATCCAATTGAAATGAAACTTGGATATCTTGTTGGATACTAATAGGGGAGGAACCCTATTGATTTTGGAGAAAGTAGATCAAAGGTCAAGGTCATGGTGACCGAAAATAGACTGAAAATTTGAGAAAAATTTGGTTTCCGGATGATAAATCAAAAAAGTTTATATCCGATTGAAATGAAACTTTGATATATTGTTTGATACCAGTAGGGAGGGGGGGGACCCTATTGATTTTTGAGAAAGTCCTTAAAAGGTCAAAGGTCAAGGTCACGGTGACCGAAAATAGATTGAAAATTTGAGAAAAATTCTATTTCCGGATGATAACTCAAAAAGTTTACATCCGATTGTTATGAAACTTGGATATCTTGTTGGATACCAGTAGGGAAGGAACCCTATTGATTTTGGAGAAAGTAGGTCAAAGGTCAAGGTCACGGTGACCGAAAATAGACTGAAAATTACAGAAAAATTTGGTTTCCGGATGATAACTCACAAAGTTTACATCCAATTGAAATTAAACTTGGATATATTGTTGGGTACCAGTAGGGGAGGAACCCTTTTGATTTTGGAAAAAGTAGGTCAAAGGTCAAGGTCACGGTGACGGAAAATAGACTGAAAATTTGATAAAAATTTGGTTTCTGGATGGTAACTCAAAAAGTTAACATCCAATTGAAATGAAACTTGGATATCTTGTTGGATACCAGTAGGGGAGGAACCCTATTGATTTTGAAGAAAGTAGGTCAAAGGTCAAGGTTACACTGACAAAAATTGACTGAAAATTTCAGAAAAATTTAGTTTCCGGATGATAAATCAAAACGTTTACATCGAAATGAAATGAAACTTAGATATATTGTTGGGTACCAGGAAGGGAGGAACCCTAATGATTTTGAAGAAAGTAGGTCAAAGGTCAAGGTCACAGTTACAATGTACCAAAATAGACTGAAAATTTCAGAAAAATGTTGTTTCCGAATGATAACTCAAAAAGTCTTCATCCAATTGAAATGAAACTTGGATATATATTGTTGGATACCAGGTGGGGGAGGAACCCTATTGATTTTGGAGAAAGTAGGCCAAAGGTCAAGGTCACAGTGACCGAAAACAGATTTATATATTGAAATGTCAAGACATGAAACTAGAAAATAAACCTTCTTGAATTCTTAGAATTTTGAATATTAGGTGGGAAAGAACAATAAATAAACAATTTTAGAAATATTCGGGTCTTCACATTAACTTGGTCACATAATATTTTGAGGTTGCAACTCAGCTTGTGCACCCTGGTGCCATTTAGATTTTTTCCCGCGAAAATCCCGTTTACTAGTTTCTAAAAACTTCGGATCGATTTGTTTTTCTTTAAACACGTGTACAGCATAACAAAATTTTACTGTTCATGATGCAACTTTGGAATTTTTGTATTTTTAAACCATTGGACCGATGCCACTGCTGGTGGACCAGAGGTCCCCGAGGGTATTCACCAGTCCAATAGTCAGACTTGTCTGACACGAAAATTTACCTTGCGTTTTGTAAAAATTTACTGTCTTTATCAAAATTTTAACCCCATAAAACTACTACGGCTTCATTCCGTGTATGGCACTCGGTAGATGTCCTTTGTACTGGATTTGGCTTCCTATTTTGATATTTTTGGCATTGAGTACTTCTTTTCTCAGTATTTTTGGGATTATTACTTTCCATATTATTTGATTCTAATGCTGCTGATGAGAGGTTACTCCTTGAAACACGTATACAGCATAACAAAATTTTACTGTTCATGTTTTTGTGTCTAACGTCATTGTTTTCTGTGTTCTCGTTTTTGCCCTGTCTTTGGACTTCGATTTTTGTGAATTTCACCTCTTGTTCCTTCGGTATTCTACTGCCGTTGTTTCATGATGCAACTTTGGTATTTTTGCATTTTTAAACCATTGGACCGATGCCACTGCTGGTGGACCAGAGGTCCCCGAGGGTATTCACCAGTCCAACAGTCAGACTTGTCTGACACGAAAATTTACCTTGCGTTTTATAAAAAATTACTGTCTTTATCAAAATTCTAACCCCATAAAACTACTACGGCTTCATATCGTGTATGGCACTCGGTAGATTCCTTAGTACTGGATTTGGCTTCCTATTTTTGATTTTTGGTATTGAGTACTTCTTTTCTCATTATTTTTGGGATTATTACTTTCCATATTATTTGATTCTAATGCTGCTGATGAGAGGTTACTCATTGAAACACGTATACAGCATAACAAAATTTTACTGTTCATGATGCAACTTTGATATTTTTGTATTTATAGAAAAATTAAAGTTTACCATGAAATGTCATAGAAAAAAAAATATTCATATATTTATGATTGCACTGACTAATTAATTACTTCTAACTAAAAAAATGCCGTTGTCAAGATGTAAATTTATACTATGAAAACTATAGGAAACCATGTGAAAATCCCAAGAAACCCCCGTGAAAAATAAAAACACAAGATGTAAATATAAAAATCAACCATATTCTAACTAAAGCCTCTGTAGCGTAATGGTTAGCCATGGGCGTAATTAATCTCGAGATTGTCAGTTCGAATTTTGCATTGCGACAGGTGAAAACGAACCCGTAAAAATTCTTTTTTTATTCATATAATGGAGTAACACAAATCACGGAAGTTTCACGAGAAAGTCAGGTGGCACATGCTCACGGAATTCTCAGGGCAATTTCATTGCAATTTTCACGAGGTGCTGTGAAAATTCATTGAAATCCCTTGAAAATGGCCAATATATCACTACTATATTTTCACGGAGTATACGTATTCATGGGTTAATCTTGCACTACTGGAATCTGATACATCCTCTGTACTCATTTCTACCCATTTTAAGATTGTTTCTATTGCCTTTGTAATTGTGTCCTTAGAAGTATGTTCTTTTACCTATTATTCACGGGTTTCTAGTTGACTCATCGAGGGAGAACAAGAGAACAATAAAGGCGGTTTCTTAAAAAGAAGAAGTAATAACGATTTTTTTTAACAAGTCGACCTTTCCAACAAGACGGAATTTTCCCAAATTCTCAAATGGACTTTCTGCATTAACGACGTCACAAACCGACGACGACATAGTCGCTGTATGCGCACAAACAATAATGTGATTTGTCTTTAAATGGATAGTGGAGCTTTTAGTTGCCATGGAAACCAAACCAGAACACTGATTCTTTGAAAAACAATATTCTGCTACATACATTTCTTCACAATTTTAGAAATCTGTATAAACTAGATTATAAGGGGAACCCCTGCCAAATCTTTATTTTGAAAGGGGGACTTGGAATATTTTGATTTCAGCAATATGTATAACCTGAATTGTAAGGGGAACTTCTGCCCATTTTTTTTTTTTTTTGAATGGTGGTCTGAAGTGGGTTGTAATGGATGTTATGGATAATTGAGCGTCCAGTTACCATGGAAACCAAACCAGAACACTGAATCTTTGAAAAAAAATATTCTGCTTCATACATTTCTTCACAATATCAGAAATATGTATAAACTAGATTATACCCTTGCCAATTTTTTTAAAAGGGCTTGGATTTCAGCAATATGTATTACATGGATTATTAGGGGAACCCCTGCCCAGTTTTTTTTTGAGAGGTGGTTTTAAATGAGGTGTAATGGATATTTATGTTTTTGGTTGCCATACAAACCAAACTAGAAAACTGAAATTTTTTGAAAAAAAACGTATTCTGATACATACTTTTACGACTTCAGCAATATTCAAAAGATAGATATTAAGGGGAACCCTTGCCCAAAGTTTTTTTTTCGGAAAGGGACTTGGATTTTTTTTACTTCATGCAGCTTTCAGCAATATGTATCACCTAGTTTATAACCCCTGCCAGATTTTTAGCCCCGTTACGACAAAGAAAGTCAAACATCTTGCGAAAGTTCCATTATAAGCCTCTGATGGAAATAAAAGAATCCATATGCTTATGTGCAACTGTTTGCATGTCAGATGATGTACTTATAAAAATAACAAATATTTGCAACTCGACAGGTGCGTTTTCTGATTTTTGTTTGTTTGTTTGTTTGTTTGTTTGTTTTTTGTTTTTTTGAAGATATTGATCTTTCAGTTAGTATTTTATCTGTATTGCGTTTTATTGGCATGATTATTATACTTTAGGAAAACGAGACGGAGAATGGGGAGGTTTGGGTACCAGAACCGTGTTAATCTATCGCTGTCTTTTGCTAGTTCTGGTACCAAGTCCGGTTACCCCGAGTTTCTATGGTTGTTTACGTTTTTGTGTATAATTTTGTGATTTTTTTTTTTGTGTGAAATTCGCCTGTTGTTTGTGGCCTGTGATTTCGGCTTGCTAATGACTATGGTTAAATAACAAAATACTTAAATTACTGTAAATTTACTTTCTGTATATGGCCATTTCGACAACTTATGTCTCATCAGTGCAGTTAAAAATCAAAACATTGGAAATAAAAGTGACACATTAATGATTGTTGTGTCGATATTCATCCCATGTTTTATTATTTAATTTCCTCGTTCTGTTGTCTCCATTTGATGGCAATATTGATTATATTTTTCTCAAGCATAAAAACACTATCTCACTACTGTTTTTCTTGTAGACAAAGAAAACATATGGTACCGTAACAAATTTCCTAGCACCAATGGAGGGAACTTATTTTGTATCAGTAGTGGCTGTAAATAGAGCAAAAGAAAATTCTAATGTGGTTTGTTCTGACGGTGTAACAATTATGACATCTGTACCATACATTACTGATTTTGTGTTGGAAGGCAGCAAAACTACATCTAGACTTATACAAGACAGCAACGGTTCAATCTGGTTGCTTGACAATGATCTAAAAATACACTCAGTGCAAAATTTAACAAATGCATGCAGGTAATTGTATATATACGTTATAATAATTGCAGTATATATTAGCTTTTGACTAATCCAAGATTTCAACACATATGATAAAAAGCATTGGTGAACTGTGAACTGCATTATGATATGTATTAACCCTTCAACGCAGTTTACAAATTATTTGTAATGGATGTGTGTGTTTTGTTACGAACTGCTTCGCATTTTTTTTAATAAAGAAAGATATATGCCTCAGTACGGAATTTGTCCTAGGTTTTATATAGTACAACAAATGGAATATACCTCAAAAGACCTCTCGTTAGCCGTGATTACCGTTGCCTAGTTACGATGTTGTTATTCTTAACAAAACAGCGTCGTCACAAGCAAGCAAACCCTGAAAAGCAGTTCACTTCATTTATTTATGAAAATCATAAGAGAAATAGTTTTAATAACTCGAAAGAATTGTATATCGCTGGATATCAAATCTTGTTTTGTAATTTCAAGCATAATAAACTCGCCAAAGGCTCGTTTATTATATATTGAAATTGCATAACTCTAGTTGATATCCAGCGATATACAATTCTTTCTCCTTTTGAAAACTATGAATTTTTTACTAAGTAAGAGATTAAATTGGATGAAAGCAATCAGGTGACTTCAAAATAATTTTAGCAAACAACCCGGATATGACGTCACAGATGGAAACAACCTTGTAGATCCTAAAAAGAACTAGCAGAATATATCAGTCTTCTTTGCGAGATTTAAAACATAATACAACCTCCTGATTCGGAATTAATTAAACTTCTAAAAATATAATAAAACAATTACGGCCCTTTGTTGACGTAATACATCCAGATTTGTCAACCTTTGGAGGGGTTGTTTCCCGAGGGCTCTCCTCTGGTTGACAAATCTGGATGTCTCCCTTAACAGCGGGTTAGAATTGTATATTGTTTAGCACTTTGTTTCTTTTTCTTCTTCTGCTTCTGCTTCTTCTGTTTCTTCTTCTCATACATGTACAATCGTGTCCGGCCCATAACTTTTTTGTCTTTTGACCTAGACTTAAGATATTTGGAATGTAGGTGTATTATCATGCGAAGGTATGTCGCATACCATGGTAATTTTCATGTGACCTTGACCTTTGATTTCAAGGTCAAATTACTGACATTTTTAGCGGTTGGCCTGTCCGGGCCAGAACGTTTTGACCTAGACTTAAGATATATGGCATTTGGGTGTATCATCATGAGAAGGTGTGTTGCGTACCAAAGTGACCATTATGTGACCTTGACCTTTGACCTCAAAGGCAAAGTACTGAAATTTTTAGCTGTCGGACTGTCTAGGCCAGAGTTTTTCATTTTTTGACCGATACTTAAGATATTTGGCAAGTAAGTGCATATCATGAGAAGGTGTGTTATATACGAAAGTGACCTTCATGTGACCTTGACCTTTGATCTCAAGGGCAAATTGCTGAAATGTTTAGCTGTTGGCCTGTGTGGGTCAGAACTTTTTCATCTTTTGACCTAGACTTGAGATATTTACATTTTGTAGCATGTGGATGCATCATCATGACCAGGTGTGTCACGTACCACAGTGTCCTTCATGTGACCTCGACCTACGACCACAAGGTCAAATTACTGAATTTTTTAGCTGTTGGTCTGTCTTTGCCAGAACTTTTCATCTTTTAACCTATACTTAAGATATTCGGCTTGTGGATGTATTATCATGGTGTGTTGCATACCATCATGACCTTAGTGTGGCCTTGACCTTAGACCTTGAGCTCAAATTACAGAATAGTTTTTGCTACATGGCAAGAACTTTTGCATATTTAGACCTAGACTCTGAAGATATTTGGCATGTACGTGCATCATCATGTCATCATGAGACCATTTGTTTAGTACCATAGTGACCTTCTTATGACCCTGACCTTGACTTTGACGTCAAATCACTGAAATTGGACTCTCTTGGCCAGAATTTATCTTATCTTTAGACTTAGACTAACGATACTTGGCATGTGGTTGTATCATCTTGAGACAAAATGTGTGGCGTACCATAGTGATCTTCATGTGACCTTGACCTTTGACCTTGAGGTCAAATTACTGAAAAGTTTTGTCCCATGGCAAGAATTTCTCATCTTTTGACCTAGACTGAAGATGGCATGTTGGTGCATCATCCTAAGAACGTGTATCATATATCAAAGCGACCTAAATGTGATCTTGATTTGACCTAGACTGAAGATATTTGGCTTGTTTATGCATCATCATGAGACCGTGTGTCGTGTACCATACTGACCTTCATATGACTTTGACCTTTGACCTTGAGGTCAAATTGCTTAAATTGGCCTCTCCAGGCCATACTTTTTCAGCTTTTGACCTAGATTTAAGATATTTGGCATGCGGGTGTATTATCACGAGACATTGTGTCCCACACCATATTGACCTTCATGTGGCCCTGCATTTGACCTCGAATTCAAATTTCTGAATTTTTATCTGTTGGCTTGTCAGGGCCAGAATTTTTTATCTTCTAACCTAGACTTAAGATATTTGGTAGATGGGTGTATCATCATGAGAAGGTGTGTCGCATACCATAGTGACCTTCATGTGTCATTGACCTTTGAGCTTGACGTCAAATGACTCAATTTTTTCCGGGCAAGAACTTTTTTCATCTTGTGACATAGACTTAAGATGTTTCTTTCGCTCCTAATGTATTTGGAATATTATAGCATTATCTTTTGAAAAACAGTCACCCCTAGTTTATATTTGGGGACCATTTTGTTAGAATATATATCGATTAAATGATAAAAATTAACACAAAATGAAAATAGTGACATTAAAACATTTCACACGAAAGAATCGTAATTGCACGGCATGTGCTAATCATACATTTAACCTAAAAGTTCTAAAACACTATATGCATTTTCGCCTGTATTTTGATGAAATATTACACCTTTAGTTATTAAGTCTCCCAAACGAAGTTTGTGGCGCTTATTGTTTTTACTCTGTTTCTTATTATTATGGCTCCCAAACGAAGTTTGTGGAGACATATTGTTTTTGCTCCGTTTCTTCTT
>MJUU01065096.1:1511-103441 GCA_002080025.1 Modiolus philippinarum | reverse complement strand
AAAAAAAAGGCGGGAAAATTCAAAGTGCTCCGATTTGGATGAAAATTTACACAGAGGTTGCTTATGATGTGTGGAATTGAATTCTGGTGTCAGAATTTCCAAAATGGCTACCGTTGCCATGGAAAGCGAAAAAAGGCGGGAAACTTCAAAGTGCTCCGATTTGGATGAAAATTGACACAGAGGTTGCTTATGATGTGTGGAATTGAATTCTGGTGTCAGAATTTCCAAAATGGCGACCGTTGCCATCGAAACCAAAAAAAGGCGGGAAAATTAAAAGTGCTCTGATTTGGATGAAAAATGACACAGAGGTTGTCTATGATGTGTGGAATTAAATTCTGGTGGCAGAATTTCCAAAATGGCGACCGTTGCTATGGAAACAGAAAAGAGGCGTGAAAATCGAAAGTGCTCTAATTCGGATGAAATTTTATACAGAGGCTGCCATTCGTGTGACAAATTGAAATTCTAGGTCCATGGGGGGGTTTNTTCTTTTTCTTTCCGGACAAAAATTTGTCCGGGGCAGATTTCAGAGATCACTCGTCCAATTTCGATGAAACTTAGCAGGAACATGGATACCTATGTCTAGTTGTGCAGGAAGGTCTGGGAACTTCCAAAATAACACCGTTGCCATGGAAACGACAAAAAAGGCGGGAAAATCGACAAAATTTTGGGATAATTTGTCCGGGGCAGATCTTGGAGACCACACATCAGATCTGAATGAAACCTAGTATGAGCATAGATATGAATGTCTAGTTGTGCAAGAAGGTCTATGGATTTTCTAAATGGCACCGTTACCATGGAAACCAAAAAAAGGCGGGAAATCGTATTACAATCTGTCCGTGGCAGATCTCGGAGACCACTCATCAGATCTTAATGAAACTTAAAAGGAACAAATATACCAATGTGTAGTTATGCAGGAAGGTCAAGGGATTTTCAAAACGGCACCGTTGCCATGGAAACGGAAAAAAGGCGGGAAAATTAAAAGTTCTCAGAACTGCATGAAAACTTACAGAAATGTTGTATAGCATACAGGGAATTTATTTTTAGTTTCAAAAACATCAAAATGGCAACCGTTGCTATGGAAATTGCAAAAAGGCGGGAAAATCAAAAGTGCTCAGAATTGCATGAAAACTTGCACAAAGGTTGTATAGCCTACCGGGAATTTGTTTTCAGTCTAAAAAATTTCAAAATGACGACTGTTGCCATGGAAGGCAAAAAGGTTGAAAAATTAAAAGTGCTCAGAATTGAACAAAACTTCATGGAAAGGTTGTGTTGCATATTGAGAGTTGGTTCTAGTCTCATTTCAGAATGCGGAAAATTGTCATGACAATTGGGACAAAGGCGGTAAAGATAAGATTGCTATGAAATGAAAGAAGTTGGAGGGATTTTCTTGTTCTGAAGTCTGATTTGAGAGTTCGTTTGGGAGACTTGTGTATCAGCATCCTGATGCAATTATAAATATTTAAATTTATATATGTATATTGCCATTAAATACGTTTTTTTTTTGTCTCAGTTGTCGTAGTTTTTACGACTGAACTCCAATCTTTCCGTTATCAATTATATCATATATCGAAATTCAGATTTTTTTAGCAACTAAAAATCGATCACATAAGTTTTTCTTTTTAATTTAGAGACTTCTCGAAAATTTCGGTTCTGTCGTCGTTTACGTTTGTCATTTGTGTTATTTATGTTTTCTTGTATTGTTCAATGGCAGATTGTAACATGAAATTGTAATATTCAGGAATTGTAGATGTTTCCTGTTATCACTTTTTATTTTATCTCTGTTTATTTCATCTTTTCACTGCGATATTTAAGAAGTGATTTTATATTTATGTTTACTAATTTTGAGTTCTTTTAATTTCTTAATCGCTTCTTTTCTCTTGAAGTAAAGTCATTTTCATTTCAATGGAGCCTTACTATCGATATGTGGACAAACGAATACTGTAGGAACATGTATAATTCAAAATATATGGCAATATAACAGCATATAACCAGGGGAAACAGAACGAAGATAAAAACTGAACCAAAGAGCAATCTTAAGATGCACATCACAAAGTGTAAACCTGACAAAAACAGATGATATCATCCAGAATGGGAAAGATGAACAAAAAATGCTCGACGCTTGGCAAATGGCACAGTTCCAACAAAATTCTGGATTTTGATCAAACTTTCGTACGTCATTCTTGGAAATGAATAAATGACTGTTGTCATTTATGATATAGACACACTGAAACAATACGTGTTATAGTTATGACATTCGTAAGGATCATTGATAAACCTTGTACTTAGCATAAAGTTACTTACTGATCATTTTGGTGTCCAGTGTCCTAGATTTTTAATTAAAAAAATATGAGATTTCTAAATAACTAAAATGAAAATTATAAAACTCATTTCAAATATACACAATATTTTAATATATCCGGGAAGTGTATATTTCTATCAATTGAAATATTACATTGACAATTTTTGTTTTGTTCTGCAAGTTCATTTGTACAATTTTAAAGACCATAGTATTGGCTTTGTATCACACTAATAGGTACTTTCCAAAATCTAATGAATCTTATTCTGAATTTTTATTTTTGAAGTGATCCTTTGAACAAAACAGATGAGATAAATATAAATATGTATTGATGTTTGCAGGACATCTTCAATGGCAAATATAACAATATTTCCGACAGGCAGGCCTGTCACATCCCTTGCCAGAAATATATGCACTGGACAGGGCAACAGTTTACACATCTTAGCTGTAACACCTAAAGCTTCACAAGTAAGACTGTTAGTATATACACAAAGAGTGCAAATATGGTATTAAAACTTTGAAAGGAAAGTGCAAAATCATAGAATATTTTATACTCACCGTAGAGAAAAAATGTGCATACTTTTAAAATTGATTTATTCATTAAACTTAAAAAATAAACCGTTAAATTCTTACAAAAAGTCTGATAGTTTTCGAAAAAATGTATATTAAAGAAAACTTTGAATTATTATGTATTTTCCGTAGTGTCGAAACTTTAAGACACAATGCAATTTCTCGAAAAATACCCATTTCTACACAGGAAAAGCTCATTAAAGAAATATTTATTATGACATTCTGGAAATGCCAATTAACCCCAAAAAATGAAAATAACCGAATTTTTTTACAAACAACTCGTCAAAATATGTCATATACATTCTTTTCACTTCATCCGAACTTAAGATATTCACCAGCCCAATAGTCAGACTTGTCTGACATGAACATTTTCTTTGCGTGTTATAGAAATTTACTGTTTTGATCAAAATTCTAACCACTTAAAAATACTGAGGTTTCACTCCGTGTATGGCACTCGGTAGATGTCCTTGGTACTGAATTTGCCTTCCTATTGCGATATTTTTGGAAATGAGTATTTCTTTTATGAACTTTTGGATTATGGCTTTCCATATTATTATACCTCCCGCTTTAGCGGGCGGTATATAGTGATCATGGTGTCTGTCCGTCCGTTCGTTCGTCCGTCCGCCATAGGGTACCTACTTTGTGGCAACAACTCCTCCTAGACCACTTAATAAAATTCAATGAAACTTTCACAGAATACTCAGTACATATTGCCATTGTGCACCTGCTATTTGAAAATTTGATTTTCTTTTCTTTTCTTGTCTTTTTTTTGGTTTTTTTTTTTGGTGATTTTTTTACTCTCTGACATATGGGTACACACTTTGTGGCAACAACTCCTCCTAGACCACTTAGTGAAATTCAACGAAACTTTCACAGAATGTTCAGTAGATATTGTCATTGTGCACCAGCCATTTGAAACTTCTATTTGACTGATTTTTTTTTTTTTTGGGGGGGGTATTTTTTTGCTCTTTGCCATAGGGGTACATACTTTGTGGCAACAACTCCTCCTAGACCACTTGATGAAATTCAATGAAACTTTCAAAGAATGTTCAGTAGATATTGCCGATGTGCACCAGGTATTTAAAATTTTTATTTCACTTTGATTTTGGGGGGGTACTCACTGGCATAGGGGTACATACTTTGTGGCGACAACTCCTCCTAGACCACTTGGTGAAATTCAATGAAACTTTCACAGAATGTTTAGTAGTTATTGCCATTGTGCACCAGCTTTTTAAAAATTTTTATTTGACTTTGATTCTTTTTTTTTGGGGGGGGCGGTTTACTCTCTGCCTTAGGGGTACATACTTTGTGGTGACAACTCCTCCGAGACCACTTGATGAAATGCAATGAAACTTTCACAGAATGTTCAGTTGATATTGCAATTGTGCACAAGCTATTTTAAACTTTGATTTGACGTTGATTGTTTTTACTCCCCCCAACCCCCGCTTTAGTGGATGGTATATAGTGATCATGGTGTCCGTTCGTTCATATGTCCATCCGTCCGTCCATTCGTTATTCCGTCTACAATAGGGTACATACTTTGTTGCGACAACTCCTTCTAGACCACTTGGTAAAATTCAATGAAACTTTCACAAAATGTTCAGTACATATTGTCGTTGTGCACCAGCTATTTAAAAATTTGATTTGACTTGATTTTTTTTTTTGTGATTTTTTTAAAATCTGGAATCAAATGGGGGAGCGGGGGGTATGTTTTTGTGAGCTTTGCTCACAGTTATTCTAGTTTGATTTAGATGCTGCTGATTAGAGGTTACTCCTTGAAACACTTGTACAGCATAACGAATTTACTGCTGTTTATGCAACTTCGGTATTTTTTGTATTTTGAACCATTGGACCGATGCCATTGCTGGTGGACCAGAGGTCCCCGAGGGTATTTACCAGCCCAATAGTCAGACTTGTCTGACATGAACATTTTACTTGCGTGTTATAGAACTTTACTGTTTTGATCAAAATTCTAACCTCTTAAAAACACTGAGGCTTTATTCCGTGTATGATGTCCTTGGTACTGGATTTGGCTTCCTATTGCGATATTTTTGGAAATGAGTACTTCTTTTTGGACTACTTTTGGATTATGGCTTTCCATATTATTTGATGCTGCTGATGAGAGGTTACTCCTTGAAACACGTGTACAGCATAACGAAATTTACTGCTTTTTATGCAACTTCGGTATTTTTTGTATTAAGAATACAACGATTTTGTGAATTCCAGTTTGACCATTTGGTTTAATAACTGTAAAAAGACGACAACATCTTAATTTTTTAAACGAAATTTTCTTTAATTCAAGTTTAAAATTATCACTGTTTGTTTTGTTTTTATTTAGATGTTTATGATGTATTTTTGGAGTAAACTATTAAATTTTGACGATGTGCACATTTTCCCTTTTTTCCATTAGTATTTATTTAATTTTATTTGCAAATATGTATAAAAAATGATGATGCAAATAAACTACGACCATCTTTTATTAAATTCACTTAAACAATTTAAGTTTAATTTAAGTTTGCAATATCTAAATTTTTGTAAATTTTGTGAAAACTACGGAGTATCTCCCTCATGCAAAGCTCTGTCCTTAGCTGATTTTGGCTTTACATTTATATCATATTGGTTATTTGTTCTCTATCAGTTTGTAAACATTTTTGAATTGATGGTCTTTTAGATTTTATCTGCACTGAAGTTGTCGAAATGCGCATATGCAGAAAATAAATTCACAGTAACTTCGGTATTTTGTTATTTAAACCAACCGAATATTGAGGAGGGTTTACGTATACAGAGTATGTTTCCCCCATTAGATCAAATTTCTGTAAATGCTTATTGGATGTCTGGTTGAAATGATTCAAGACACATTAGGTCAAATATATTTATAAAGAGTATTTATTAGGACTTAAGTAATTACCATTCATTTTGATATGTAAAGCTATTCATACATGTATGGCTATGAAGGCTAATTGAATTCCGCTTTTTGTAGGCGTAGGCAAAATATAGAAAAAGCTGATTTTTATTTTTTTTTAAAAACTTAAAATATCTTAAGGCTTATTATTTTTAACAATGCAAATTACCAACAACAAATATTTAATACTTCAAGAAGTCAAATATATCAGATTTAGAAGGCATAGTTCTATGAAATAATTTAAAAAACCTGACAACAAGGATGCTTTCTCGGAAATTTCAGCATTATGACCACGATTATAAAGTAGCTGATTATCTTAATTTTTTCTCATTTTAGTTCAGAATATCATGGTCTTCTGCTATTAATAGAACATTAATACATGACTTTAAAGTTGGGTTGTCTTCAACATCAAGTGGTATTGCACCGGACATATATCCTTTCCATTCGTCTAAACACCATACCCATTTCCGTCTTAATCATCCAGATGTTCCTGATGGAAAAGAATTCTATGTCGTCATCAAAAGTATAAGTAAATCAGGAGTCGAGGGAATACAGGTAATGAGAGAGACTATAAATGTTAAAAATATAAGCCTGGTATTTGCTATATTTTGACACATCTGCCATTTTTATAATAATGTTAGTTATTAATTGACATTTAATATAGGATTTCATAAAAGTAAAGTTTAAAAATCTTACTGAGTAATTGAATAACATTGATGGAACTGAAAGAATTAACTATGATCAATTCGAAAACTCGATGAGAGCCCTGTGGTTGTTCACATCGTGTGATTATCTTTAAACCAAAAATTTACTATTATGTTTTTTAACATTTTACACAATTGTTTTACTTGTATAAAGCTATATGGTTTTATATTAATATTTTATGTATTTATTAGAATTTTTCAATAAACCCAACAGTTCTCGCCACAATATAGCTGAAATATTGCTGAAGTTGGCGTAAAACATCAATCAATCAATCAATCTATGAAATAAAAGGGACAACGGGAAACACCTACAATGGCTGAAAATGGCCCTTTTTGGGGGCATCATGTGATAGCGGTTATAATTCTTATCTACTTAGCATATTAGGAAATACGCTGACAAGATTGGTTGAATTTACTTTCGGTAGCAATTTCTGAAGTCGTTTATTTTTCGATAGACGACATTAACCAAACTACTTTCAATAAGTCAAGTAAATCACACGGAACAAAAACGTGCATTGACATAATTAAAAATAAGAATTTAAGTAAAAGAATTTTAAGGATTAGATGCCGTTTCAAAGGAATTTATTGGAGTATAAAAGGGACCAAGTCACTAACATATCATAAAAGTCCTTCGGACCTTCATTTGTTTGTGAGTAAATTTTTCCCGTTTATATGACAATAAATTCCTTAAAAAAGGTATTAAACCATGTAGTAAGAACATTTTGCCATAATTTTATGTTTTTTGACGATACATGAGTAAAAGATATCATGAATGTAGTATTATTCGACAATTAGCAACCACTTCCGCTCAACACGGTGTTAGGGTCATCTAGAACTTATCTTGAGGTATGCGCAAAACTCATTGTTGATGGCCTCATTGTAATTTCAAGCCTAAAAAATAACAATAAAAGCGTTGTTCTATTGCTTGGTTTTACCGTGTTTTTATAGAGACTTTTTCCCATGTGCATTTACTCTTCATTTTTATATCATTTTGATTTTATCTGCACTGAAGAGACATAAGTTGTCGAAATGCGCATATGCAGAAATCAAATTTACAGTGTAAATTGGATAGGAATTGAAAAGAAGAAATAATTTGAATGATCTCATTTATGAGATATAAATATTTAAACATTTGAAATTCTCTGCATTGTTTTAATATCAATATTAATATCATCAACACATGCAATAGTAAAAAATGAACAATTGTAACAAAATAAATCCTAATTATACAATGTAATCAATTTACGTCAGAAAATCCCTGAATAAGAAAAAAAACAACAAAATATTATAAAGGTTTTAGGACAAAAAATTGTTATGAAATCACAAAGTATATAAATCTGACAGAAATACAAAAAACATGACCATGAGCTCTAGTAAATAAAATAATAAACTTTGTCACATTTTAGAGCATCGGGCCATTTATTGTTGACACAACAAAACCACAATTTGTTGGTAGACACATTGATGTCGGACTTGATAATGGTTTTCTAATTGCAAACTGGTCTGGTGGAGCTTTTGCAGATCCCGACGATCCTTATCCTATGCAGTTTCATTTCGCCATTGGTAAATATTGATGAATCAAATATACTACACAAAACATATATAAATTTTTGAAATTATTAATAATGAATACTGAAATATCGGGTACCATCGAGCGTGTTACAACTGAATAGTTTGTAGTCGTTCTAAGCAGATTTTTACAATTATAATATCAATATAATTTTTTCAAAACACAACATATCATATCAAAAAAAATTTCTTTTACCTAAGTAAATTAGACATCGTGATGTCATATTAATGTTTTGAAAACCAATTATCAAAATTATTGCATTTTCACTTTTTAAACAGGACACCAACCTTATATGTATGATATTCAGCAATTTAAAACTTTACAGTATGGAGGATCTTGTGAACATACTACACCAGAGACATGTACAGCGGTTTCTGTTTCCCTACTGAAATGGCCATTACATGGTCACCATGACTACTTCTTCACAATAAAGGCTACAAATTTGGCGGGGTTATCTGTCATGCAAACATCTGTCAAATACAGTCATGATATACAGTTACCTTCTAAAGGAATAGTGTTTGACATTAGTCCATCTACTGCTTTTGCACTTGCCAGGGTAATAAACCATTTTATACATAGTAATTACTTTTGATTAAGATTTAAGAAATAAAAGCAAAGCAGAAAGGTATAAAACATGAATTTTATACTAAGACTTGCGCAGTATGTTTTTCATTTCAAATTATGGTTATTTAAACATGATTTTTGATTAATTATTGTTTTGTGGATTTTTTTTTGTTTTATGTCATTGTAAAGTGGTCTTTGATTGCAGATTATATCTTTTATGACTTGTTAAGTTATTTGATATTGTTTCAAAGGAAATGAAAATGTGTATCTATTTTTACAATGTGAACGACAATCACTGTTACTTCTCTCCAGGATATTGAAGATATAGATTTTACCTTAGACAGAACGTCATTGGGTATAAAGTGGTCTGGATTTGTACACCCTCATCAGACTGTAGAGTTTAGAGTATGTGTTGGCAAAATACCAAAAATGTGTGATGAAACAGTAATGAAAAATATTACTTCTGGCGATGGATCATATATCTTGACACCACTGACATTGACACCATTTCAGGTTTGTAATAGAAGCATAAGATACAACATTTAGAAACTAAGGATGAAAAATCCCGAAGGATTTTGTAAATAATTATCGTAAATCTTTCAGACTAATTGAGAGGCGACTGCGGGTAAATATTCAGGTCATCGAAGCTTATAGCATTTTTAATGTATTCACGAAAATTATCTTAAAATGAATGTTAATTACGTTCACGTTTTTGGGTTTATTAAATAGTTCTATATTTCTTATATTTTATCAGCATTTTCAAAAAAAACAGTAATTAGAACTGTCCTAAGCTGTGTGCGAGTGCATATTTGTTAATGAATTCTATGATTTTAAAATGTATTTATTAATTTTTGAGATATGTTACCATTTTTTAAAAGTTAACATTTGATAGCAAGGTTACTGTCTTTAAAGCAGGCATCTGTAAGACAAACGTATGCGATTCGTACAACTTAAGATAGATCAACATGAACGATGGAGCTTGAAGAAATACTGCCTTAATGACGGTAAAATTTTTAACAGAGGTCATAGCGATATGGCATAGCTGCTGAGGTAGTTTTTCATTAGTATCAAAAAAAAATCGAGGAGTAAATTGAAAAATGCTCTTTGTTGGTTTTATGTAAGAATAGAAAATGACGGTTAGTAAAGTAAAGAGGCTTATAAGCATTTCAACATTATGATTTCAGCATTTAACTTCAGAATTGTAATGCCGATTTAATGTAAACAATAGTCCCAGGTCTTCAAACTTTATGGTGGAAATCTAAAGTGATGATCACACCATTAAAGCTATAGCCAAAAAAATCAATTGTAGAGGAATTTTGAAGGACCGGAGACATTTTATACATCGGCATGTTTGACTCCTCAAATAAGTATAACTGCTATATGATATGTATACTATTAAATTGTATAAACATGCACATAACTTGCTACTATATCTTGTACAGTATATCTTCTAGCATACACCTGAATGAAATTTAAAATGTTATTTCTTTACAAGATTGATAAATCTATTTCACTGACACAAATGAAACAATTCATTTCTAGTTTGTTATTTTAGAAATATTTTGTGACACTTGAGGCCAGTACAGCAGAAGGGAAGGTAAAAGTTAGTACAGATGGTATCATGGTTCTGGATGTAAGCAAAAATCTTACTGGTATTGTTGTAATGGATGGAACCAACTGTTCAAGTAAGTATTTGTGAAACTGTTTCATTGTGTTTGAAGGGTCTAGGGTTTTGATACGCATGTCTTTATAAAAAAAAATTGTGAATATAATATTATTAAAAACACAAAAATAAAACTTAGAATTCTTCTTTGACATCAAATTTTTATCAAAAATACATTTCATTTGCGACTAATTGCTTGATATTTAGTAATTGATATTACTACCAAATGGTTACATGTTTCTGTCGAAAAATTGAAATAATATTCTGCCTTAAATCAGAAATGTTATCTTATTTTGCTTTTTGTATTTTAAAGCAAAATCGATGTGTAGTTCTCTCATGAAATTAATTAATTATGTGATTCTGTAACACATTTTACTTCAACTGATCCTTCATTCGTCTGTCTTTCTAGATTCATTATTTTTTTCACATTTTTAATATCTCCCCCGAAAATACTGGAGCGAATTAAATTAATTTGTATAAGAATGATGTTTGCAAGGTCTCCACACACTATATTTATTAGTATCTTGTATTTACAGAGTTCTTTCATTTATTCAAATTTTGTCACATGACCATGTTTATTTCTATATTAAAAGCCAAATAGACTAAATATCTTTTGACTTAGTACTAAAATAGAGATTAAAAGATATTTAAATAAAAATATATTTTCCCAGAAGTATTTTTAATTCCAAAATTATGAATAGGACACACAGTGCAAACAGTACAAAAACAAAACTTAGCATACCCTACTAACTGGTAACATTTTAATATTGAGTTTTTAAAACGATTGATGTATTGCAAACAAAGAATAATATGACTCATTCAGAGCCCGACAACAAACATGTCCACCAGCGAGGAACATAATTTAACATTTGATTTATTTGAATCTCTTATTTTGATAATCGTCTGTGAAACTAATGATTTAATGTAATTAAACTGTACTATATCATGTATTGAAAGTCAATTCAAAGAACTACGCATTTCATTCAAACATGTCAACAATAATTGCAGCTACGCATAATATATATATATATATATATATATATATATATATATATATATGCAAATATATCTTGAAAAGTCCCGTAAAGGATAAAAACGTTAGACTAATATTTGATGTACCAAAATTATTTTGTCATTACAATATATATATATAAACAACATAAAACAAAGCAAAAACACCCAAAGTCCCTATTGTGCTAGATCTAAACAGATACACACAATGTGCTTCATTTATACACTTTCAGTTTGAACAATGTGAATAGCACGAGTATAAATACTGTTTATATTTCAACTCTATCCGAGTCTTTCTCAAAACAACATAGAATATAATACAAGAATAAACTATTTACAAAAACTACACTACAAAACTTAATTCAATCAGTAAACTACATGTCGGAGACTGAAGGCGTGACCTCAATTAAAGTGATGTGGAAAAAATTTTGTTGTTGTCTGTTCATGATTTTTTATAGCAAAAATTTCTATTTTTGAACTAAGGCATTATTGATCTATAGTCCTGATATTAAGACTGGGTTTTAAACGATCAATCCAGTAGCTTTCTTTTGATCTTCTCTGGTTTACATTCCACGATCTATTTTGATCTATTGCAATGACTTGCATATTTTGCCAGTTGTGATTCTGAGTATTAAAATGGATTGCAGTGGCCTGGTACTGATCTTTGTTTTCGATATGGTTACGGTGCAAGTTAATGCGAAGATTGAGCGCATTTCCTGTCTCACCAACGTATTGTTCTTTACAGACAGAACATGTAACCAGATAGATGACATTGGGCGATTTACATGATAATTGTCCAAAGATTTTGAAAATATCACCGGTAGCTGTACTTTGAAAAGTTTCAGTCGTGGAACTATATTTACACAATTTACAACGTCTATCCCGACATGTTGTAAACTGGCCTTTCTCGGCTGATGGTAGCTTAGCTCTGACGAGGATGTCTTTCAGGTTCTTGGGTCGGCGAAAAGATACAAGTGGGGGTTCAGGGAAGAGGGCTTTCATTTTGGGTGACGTATGGAGAACAGGCATACATTCTCGGGATATTTCTGACAAGTGTGGCAACTTGGGATGGAAGGTAGAAACCCACGGAATACGAGAATTTTTCTTCTTCTTGCCTCGATATTGTAATAATTGAGTTCGATCAATTGATGACACTTTTTGAATTGTTTTTTCAACATCTTTTTCTTTATAGCCTCTGTTAACAAGATGTTGTTTAAGTTCTTTGCTCCTTTGTTTAAATGTCTGTTCTTGTGAGCAGATACGGCGTATTCGAGTTGAAAGACCATACGGTACCGCATTTATGCAATGTCTTGGATGACAACTACTAGGGAGCAAATAAGCGTGTGCATCTGTTGGTTTAGTATGCAAGTCAAAATCAAGTTGGCCATCGACAAGTGTAGATGTTGTATCGAGGAATGTTTTCGTTGTTTCTGAGATGTTTACGGTGAACTTGATGGACGGGTGGTAATTATTAATAAATTCAATGAATTCATCCAGGTTAGATCTTGTGTCTGTCCATTTCATTTCAATGTCATCAATAAAGCGCAGCCAGCTATATGGTTTACTGTGAAAGTACTATTGTTCGTGGGGTTCCAATTTTCGTGGATTTCGTGGTTCGTCAAAACCACGAAATTAAGTTCCCAACCAAATGCATTTTTGCCCTAGAGTTTTAATGCAGAAAATTCGAAACCACGAATTTAAGTACCAAAGAAATGGTGATTTTTATGAAAACCACGAAAATTGATGTCCACGAATTAAAGTACATCCACAGTATATGGTGCATCGTGTAACATGCGTTGTTCCAAGTCCCCCATGAAAATATTGGCGTATGATGGTGCTACTCTTGTACCCATTGCAGTCCCATTAACTTGAAGAAAATTCTCGTTATCGAAAACGAAGTTGTTACGTGTAAGAACTAACCTCAAAAGCTTGACAAGAGATTCAGTGGAAGGTGCTTTTATAGTTCTACTATCCCACACTTTACGAGAGGCCTCGATTCCTTCATCATGAGGTATGTTGGTGTATAAAGAGGTCACGTCTAAAGTAACCAAAATTGTGTTGGGCGGAAGGTCTACAGAGGGTGTTTTGTTGACATAATCAGTCGTATCTTTCACAAAAGAAGGTAAATTTTCGACAAAAGGTTGAAGATGGAAATCAAGAAACTGGGAAATTCTTTCTGTGGGATGACCAATACAGTTGACTATTGGTCGGCCGGGAATTCCTTCTTTGTGTATTTTTGGGAGGAGATAAAATAAACCAGCTCTGGGATTTTCAGGAAGAAGACCACCAAAAGTTTCTTGATCTATTTCTTCGTTTTTGGACATTGATTTGAGAGTCGTTACAATTTCTTCGCTGTATTTCTTGGTTGGGTCATTTTTTAATTTTTTATAAAAAGCGGGTTTTGAGAGTTGCCTGTTGGCTTCGGCAACGTAGTCATCGGTATTCATGACAACTACAGTAGAACTCTTGTCTGCCTTTTTGATAACAATATCCTCTCTCTTTTCTAAATTACGGAGTGCTTGTTTTTCGCATTTCGTGATGTTGGAAATGGGGCGACTCTCTTTTGGTAGTTGGAGTTCTACTTTTTCTTGGACTGTTTCAATATACGACTCCAAGGCTCTAGATTTACTGCACTTGGGCGTCCAAGTACTTGTCTTTTTGAATTTGTCGTAGAAATCAGGCTCTGAGTCTGAATCTGAATGCTCAAATATACCTTCTTCCTCCCGCTTTCTTTCAAAATATTCTTTTAACCGCAGACGTCTGAAAAAAGCATGCATGTCATCTTTGAATTGTTTAACATTTAGATGGCTTGGGGTTGGACAAAAACCAAGTCCTTTGGATAAAACTGATCCTTCGGCAACGGAAAGAGGATTGGCAGACAAGTTTAAGACCGTAGATCTATCATTATTTTCAATCTGTGGTCTTTTCTGAAACCGTCTATTTTTCTTTTTTGAATGTTGCTTAACGGGTTCCGTTGACTCTATTGATGGAAATAAATGTTCGATTTTATCTCTAGAAAACTTGCGTTGTTGTTTATTTAGCAATTGTGTTTCATGCTTTTTGAGAAAATAGGATAATTTATCCATATAGGATGAGTATTCAGACGGTAAACATGAATTCCTGAGGAGGTCCTTCTTCCTGAAAATTGAATTTGTGAGACATTTTATTTGATTTAAACAATGATCTCTCAAAAGATGTAAAAATTTTTTTGAGCAAATATTAAGAGCCGTTTTCCATTGAGAGTTAAAAAACTGGGAGGTATGCCCGATATTTTGGGTCTTTTTAATCTGCAGACCTTTTGGGATGACATTGTTGGCAATATAAGTTTGATAATTTTGATGGTGGTGTCTTAAGGAAGATAACTTCTTACTCTCTTTCTTCAAAGATTTAAAAATATCAATATGTTCCATGATGAACAGGTGAAATAGTATATACCATGAACGTCAAAGAAAAAATTAAAAAAAACACAAGTTAAATTAAATAAAATAAACATGAAATAAAAATACGAAAGGGGACTTAGGTGGATCATAAAGATACCTTTGCTGTAACTAAAATAAACAACATAAAACAAAGCAAAAACACCCAAAGTCCCTATTGTGCTAGATCTAAACAGATACACACAATGTGCTTCATTNAGAATGTATGCCTGTTCTCCATACGTCACCCAAAATGAAAGCCCTCTTCCCTGAACCCCCACTTGTATCTTTTCGCCGACCCAAGAACCTGAAAGACATCCTCGTCAGAGCTAAACTACCATCAGCCGAGAAAGGCCAGTTTACAACATGTCGGGATAGACGTTGTAAATTGTGTAAATATAGTTCCACGACTGAAACTTTTCAAAGTACAGATACCGGTGATATTTTCAAAATCTTTGGACAATTATCATGTAAATCGCCCAATGTCATCTATCTGGTTACATGTTCTGTCTGTAAAGAACAATACGTTGGTGAGACAGGAAATGNTTTGTTGTTGTCTGTTCATGATTTTTTATAGCAAAAATTTCTATTTTTGAACTAAGGCATTTATTGATCTATAGTCCTGATATTAAGACTGGGTTTTAAACGATCAATCCAGTAGCTTTCTTTTGCAATGACTTGCATATTTTGCCAGTTGTGATTCTGAGTATTAAAATGGATTGCAGTGGCCTGGTACTGATCTTTGTTTTCGATATGGTTACGGTGCAAGTTAATGCGAAGATTGAAAGGCCAGAAAGAAAGGCCAGTTTACAACATGTCGGGATAGACGTTGTAAATTGTGTAAATATAGTTCCACGACTGAAACTTTTCAAAGTACAGCTACCGGTGATATTTTCAAAATCTTTGGACAATTATCATGTAAATCGCCCAATGTCATCTATCTGGTTACATGTTCTGTCTGTAAAGAACAATACGTTGGTGAGACAGGAAATGCGCTCAATCTTCGCATTAACTTGCACCGTAACCATATCGAAAACAAAGATCAGTACCAGGCCACTGCAATCCATTTTAATACTCAGAATCACAACTGGCAAAATAGAGTTGAAATATAAACAGTATTTATACTCGTGCTATTCACATTGTTCAAACTGAAAGTATATATATATATATATATATATAAACATCTATATAAACAAAGCAACAACACCAAAATTCCCGACGTACTGGATCCGACAGGATAAACACTGTGAGAAGAATATAATAAAACAATAGACGAAAGTGAAGGGTACACAAATAATACAGTTAATATTTCAGCCCCTATCCGGGCCTTTTTCAAAACACAATAAAAGTAAAAAATAAAATCAAACAAAAACTATGTCCAAAAAAGTCTAAACAAAACAATAACAGCTGCATTGTAGACGCTGGTTATCTTAAATGTAAAACGAGATGAATGCCCAGAGGGAGATGAAGAAAAAACTTTTGTAAGTTACTGTATATCGAAAAGTATTTAACAAAATCAATAATTGAAGACATTGTAGTGAATCCGGAAGAAATAATATCTGCAACTGGAAAATGTGTTATTTGTAAATTTTAACACAAATTCCTGCTGCTTTTAGAATTTTAATCATCTCAAAAAGTCAGGTTTTAATATTCAAGCTGGATTTAATTTTTTGCATCCAGAACCGCTCTTTTGCTTGTCGCTTTGTCTCATTCCAAGATTTATTTTGGTCAATGGCGACAACTTGCATGTTTGTCCAGCTTTGTCCTATGCTGTTGAAATGGACAGCCGTTGCCCGTGTTAATTCCCTTTTCTTTATGTGATTACGATGTAAATTAATACGGAGATTTAGTGAGTTTTTTGTTTCACCAATATATTGCTGTTGACATACCGCACACGTAATAATATATATCACATTTTCGGATTTACAGGACAAATTGCCGAAAATTTTGAATTTCTCGCCAGTTGCTATGCTCTTAAATGTCGATGTTGTAAGACTGTATTTGCACAAAAGACACCGTTTGTCTTGACAGGTCTTAAATTGTCCTAATACAGGTGATTTTAGTTAAGCCTTAACGAGCATGTCCTTCAAGTTCTTCGGCCTGCGAAAAGATATAAGTGGTGGTTCTGGGAAAAGGGCTTTCATTTTAGGTGACGCATGCAAGGCTGGCATGCATTCACGTGTAATAGCTGACAAATTTGGAAGTTGTGGATGGAAAGTCGTAACAAAAGGGATTCGGGAGTTCCTTTTCTTTTTTTTTCGGTATTGTAACAACTGTTTTCGTTCTAAAGTTGAAACCTTTTCAATTGTTTTTTTTGCACTTTGTGTGCTTTGTAACCCCTTTCGACTAAATGGTCTTTAAGTTCTCTGCTCCTATTGTTGAAAGTTTGCTCATCTGAGCATATCCGACGTAGTCTGGTGGAGAGACTTTCAGATGGTGTTTTATTTATATAATCTGTAGTGTCTTTGACAAAGAAAGGGAGAGATTCAACAAAGGGTTGAACCTGGAGGTCCAAAAAATGGGATATTTTTTCCGTCGGATGACCAATACAGTTTACAATAGGGCGCCCTGGGATCCCTTCCTTATGAATTTTTGGTAAAAGGTAGAATAAGCCAGCTCTAGGATTTTCAGGGAGAAGGCCATCAAATGTTTCTTTATCTAGTTCTCCATTAAATATATATATATATATGACGGTCTATCGAAGGAACCCATCAAGATTATCTGTCTGTAATATCTGTGCATTCGAAGAACAGCCAAATCCCTCGAAGGGAAGGCAAGCTCGATATTCATTTCTCTATTTCTAATATATATATATATATATATATATATATATATAANGAAGAACTAGATAAAGAAACATTTGATGGCCTTCTCCCTGAAAATCCTAGAGCTGGCTTATTCTAACTTTTACCAAAAATTCATAAGGAAGGGATCCCAGGGCGCCCTATTGTAAACTGTATTGGTCATCCGACGGAAAAAAATTCTTCGAATGCACAGATATTACAGACAGCCAAATCCCTCGGTGGGAAGGCAAGCTCGATATTCATTTCTCTAATTCTAACCCCGTTGGGTTTCTACGATAGACCGTTATATTTTAATTATTAGGCCCTGCATTAGCGTAAATATTCGCAGATCCGGGGAGATGAACAAGTTTCCACGTTGACTGAAGTTATAGACAGATTAACATTGAATCTTATGAAAAAGCATAATTTCATTTTCTTAATAGAAACTACATAAGCAAATGATACCACACAGTATTTTATAAGGGATATGGAAAAACGTGTTCAATTCTGATAGGTCGACGAACATAGCCACCAAAACATGTAACATTGTTTAAAATTTGACTCTGTTGAAAAAATTGGAAAAGATTTTTGGATAAAGTCATATGTAATTATTTAATCAAATTAAAGGAAACTGATCTGAAATTGTGTTTAGGGTGTGCTTTAAATAACCTGCTCATTGCGTTTGTTTTCATCCAAAAACATTACTGCTATCCGAATATACACTAAACTTCGATTCATTCTGAATAACATACTTTGTTCATTTTCTCTGAAACTGCCAAGGCAGTTAGACCAAACTGAAATATATAAATTAGGTATGCAAGGCCAATCAGCAAACAGTTGCCAACTTTAACATTGAAGCCTTTTTAGATAAATATTTCTATTACCTCCAGTAAAACTAAAAAAAAGCCAATTAAGTTAATATGCAATGGCATAAAGGGTAGACGTTTTTATTCAATTTCTCCAAAAACACTGGCACCACCACGGAAGCTGTTTAAAACTAGGACATAGAATAGAAAGGAAATATCAAAATCATCCCCTAAAAGATATAGCAAATAAAACTAAATAATGAATGAAAAGATATGGAGAAAATGCACATGAAGCAAAGTGGTAAAAACAAGTACAGGAACAACGCTTTTATTGTTCTTCTTCATCTTGAAGTCACCATGAGGCCTTCAATAAAGTATACTGAAATTAAGTGTATAAAATTGCTTATTTGCAATAAGTCCACAACAAAGATTTCCCAATTGTTCTGATTGAAGGATACGCATGAAAACAAGTACAAAACATACTTTCACATAAGATAATAGGGGAAGTGTTTGTTGATCAAATTCTCCGCTTAACTACTGAAGCAAATTGAATAAGACTGAATTGTGATGATGTTTTTGTAGTTCGCAACGAGGGTGCTCAGTATTTTGAGTAAAAGAAAAAAAAACTGCCATTCTAACATTATAAGCGAAATTATTTAAATTGTACATAAATGATGCAGAAGGGCTACTCTACGATTATGTCTTATTTTTTGTTACAATAACTGTTACGCTAGCTCAAAGTAAAGTTTACCTTTAGATTCCTCTGGCACACAAATGTGTATATGTATCATATCTGTTATGAATTGTCATTATACATGTAATGTGCGGATTGAAAAAGGTATGAGTTGGCTATTTTTAGCACGTATAAAGGGGTACGTATAAAGATGAAGTTTATGCGTCTACTATCAGTATGTGCCATTTAAGCCACGTCTTTTAGGCCAAAACGACAGCCTTCTGTGTATTTATATTTTGATTGTATGACTTCAGGACTCGGTCCATATTCCTCTTTTACTCAATTTAAAAGACACGTAGGATGAAAAATAAATAATAAAATTTTAGTTAATTATTTACAGATATAATTAAACATGTTCATATTTTTTCATGCAATTTAATCATGGTCAATTTCCCCGGTGTTAGTTTAATTTTTGTAGTCAATAATACTACTTACAGAAATAGCGAGGTTACATTAGGAGAATTGTAACATTCAATATTTTATCATTTTTAAGCAATTAAGAATTTTGATATTGCCATATAAAACAATATACGTGTAGTGTCTTTAATATGAGATTTATTTGTATTCGGCACGAAGCAGGAGGCACTGCGCACTGAAGCTCGCATTGTTCCTGTTTCTAGGCCTCATACAAATTAATCTCATCTTTGAAGACACCGTATGTATATTGGTTATGTGTTTAAAAATAGCTCAGATACATTTTGTTATGTGAGTGAAGAAAAGCTCCGAATTTAAACCTTGATTTTTGAAATTGGCATATTGCGTTTTTGTTTAATGTGATCAATGGTAGCAAGTTATTTTGATGCCATCCAGAAACAAATCCGACGTTAAAACAAATTGTTTCGGGGTTTTAGACATGTACTCCTAAAACACTATTAATCCAAAGGAGAAGTATATGACTGAATGTCATTTCTTGTTACGTAGATTTCGAACATTATAAACTCGAACATTATAAACTCGACAAATCGTTTATTATAATTTCAAAATACAGTAGTCTAGTAGATGCACAGTTATGAAAATTAATTTGGAACCCAAACAAATCATATCTTTTATTAATTCAATTAACCAACGCATTCAAATAAAATATTGTCTTCAAATGTATTCTTAGGGATGCTCGCTGGTCACGCTCGGTATTTCTGTCAGATTTTCGGACTTCTCCGGTTTATCCATTCAAAAGCATTATAATATTTTGCCCACGATCCGAAGACATTTGTATCGTAATTTTTTTTAATACATTTTAATTTCATTTAGGCCTATTTATCTTTTTTCATTCGTGCATAGATGAGCATTGTTTATATGTATACCTGTATATGTTTGTGTACATATTTATATGTGTGTGTCTATATGTTGTCTTGTATCTTTTTATATTCAAATTTGTAAAATGCTCGAAAATATTTTTGAACATACGATATGCAGATTCCTTCTGATATAAATTTATTATATATTTCAAAGTTCCTTTCAAGAGCTAGGTCATACACAATCGTATAATGTTTTCGTGACATTTGTATATCAATGTCTCTAGCCAAATGATTTGCAAAGTGACCACTATCATCTGAAGTGAAGTTTCGAATGTTAATAATTTAAGAAATGGCCATAAGCAGGAATTTTACTGAGAGTAACTTCGGTATTTATCGATTTATGTACAAGTTTTAATATTGTTATTATTTTACACTTTTGTATGTTTAAAACACTTTGATCAAGATAAATCAGAAAGTAGTAAATTAAAGATATAAAAATATGACAACATAAAAAACACAATTCAAAAGTGCAACTTAATGTGTAAAATGCTTAACGATAAAAAAGAACCATAGATCATTCTATTTAATTAACCGAAATTAAAGATGCTTAAGCCGAACAGTCTTAAGGTGTCTGCAGGGTATCAATTTCCTATTATAAAATTTTGTAAAATTTTCTGTGTAGAAACATAATTGTATTATTGTTCAAAATGTAAAATAAAATTTGGGGGTCATCGTGCTTTTAAGCGCAAAATCTGAAATTAAAAATTTTTAGGATTTTACATAGAAATGATAGGAAAACTGATCATATGAGAGGATACTTTGGAAAATCTATTATAGAATTTTTTCATACTTTGCATGTGTTTAATTATCATTATATAGTTTACATATAAAAAATAAAAATTAGGGGTCAAAATGTTAATTTCTCTAGTGATATCTTTGTTAAAATATTTTATCAAATTATCTCCCTTGAATAATTTCTGTGTTCTGTAAATCCAGCAACAGATTTAAAGNTCATGTGTTTTAGCTCACGTTTTTGTAACGAAAATGTTATAAAAATGATTAGAAATATAAATTTTAGATACATTTGAACTTTCTTTTCATTTTAAATAACTATTTTGTTAAATTTCTTAATGAATGAAACCTAAATGAACAATTATTAGACAAAAATGGCGGAATAATACCACTTAGACACCTTAAGGTAGTAAGAGGGACTCAAAATAAAACTAGATTTCTCAATGTTTTCATGATGGAAAGATGATTCCACCATCGAATTTCGAAAATAACAACATAGTGATAAATTAATTATTTTAATAAAGTCTTATAGGATAACAACATCTTGATTTGTTATATGAATAAACTGACTGCACACTGAATATACTGTGTTTCTGCAGTTGGCCGTTTAGAAAATTAAAGTCTTATGTCAAAAGTATTCGGAATTTTGAAATTTTCAAATGCATTAAATATTAAAACAGTCTTCTTTTTAAAAATTCTGTAGAGCTTATTTGTTGTTCGATTGTCATAAAAATTGTACCATTTAAAGGAGCTGGTCATTCAGTTTCTTCCTTTAATTTTCATATAATTTTATGTGTTGAGGTTTGCTCATTGTAATGATTTTTAAAACAATTTGAAATATCTGACGTCATAATTTGCTATAATTATTAAGTAAATTGTGACGTAGAAATATTATAATTGTGTTTAAATCTTGACAATAAGAAAACTACCACCAAAAATTACATGAAAATTATAGGAAGAAACTGAATGTCAGGCTCTTTTTAATGGTACTATTTTACGGAAATTAACCTCCAAATACTTTTGACCAAAGACTGTATGTCTCTTCAAAGCAGATTAAATACGAACAACTGGAAGATAATGAACATGTATAGAAATGATCATTTCGGCAATATGAAAGGGAAAAAAATAGGAATCATCAAGCACCCAATTTTAAGAAATCATAAAAAATGTTATTTCTTATAATATATATCATAAATTACCCCCCCCCCCCCTCAGTAAATATAATTTAGTTATTTGAAAATAATAAATTTTGCATATGATTTAATTTTGAATGAATTAACTCTGAATTATCATAAGACTATCATAAGACGCCCGAAATAAATGTACAATTTAAGATCAACGAACTATCTTCAGTTGACGTTCTATTGATATCATGTCCTGTGTCAGCACTGGGCTCTTAATATGTATTTTTGCAAAAATTGTTCATTTTGACAAATATTTAGAATAGATATAACCTTACTCAGAAATAATAAATATTTTCTTTGTTTGATCTGTTTTGAAGTTTACATTGAACTATTCATATCAAAATGACTGTTAAATCATTCACTTTTGACTTTTTTGTCCTTTTTCCGATATTGATTTCTTCGTGTGATATGCAAATTGTCTATTTATTCCACGAAATTTTGCAAGTTCTTACAAGGGCTTACACAAAGAAAACAAAAATACTTAGCGCAGTCCTTTTATTTCAGCTTCCGTTATATAGACGAAGTACTTTCTCTTAATAATCCAATATTTAAGGAATATTTACCTCAGATCTATCCCAATGAGCTTGAAATTAAAGAAACAACTGATACACCTACTTCAGATTCATACCGGGATCTTTTGTTGTATATTTACAAAAACGAACGTTTGAAATCTAAGCTTTACGACAAGCGTGATGATTTTGACGTCCCAATTGTGAACTTTCCCTTTCTTAGCTGCAATATACTTACCTCTCCAGGCTATGGAGTGTACATTTCACAGTTGATTCGTTACTGTCAAGCATGTAGTTTGTACAGTTATTTTTTGAACAGAGCCAAAACACTGTCTCAAAAGCTGCTCAGTCAGGGATTCGTTCAACCTATGTTAATTTCATCCCTCAAGAAATTCTATGGCTGTCACCATAACATCATTGAAAGATATGACCTGTCAGTTTCCCAAATGAAAGCAGACATTTTCAGCTAGATTCACGCCTTCCCGGATTTGACTACCGATTTTGACATTTTCCTAGATCGACTGACTTACAGTGTGACTGGTGCTATTAACAGAGCACGACATGCTTACCATTCCGGAGCCCCTGATTTCATTCTCAGTTTCACGAGAGGTCACACTGTGAGTGCCTTGGTTTTGAATATTGTGTTTTTTTTTATTTCTGTGCTGTGTAGCTGTCTAACGTCATTGTTTCATGTGTTCTCGTTTTGGCCATGTCTTTGGACTTCGATTTTTGTAAATACCACTCCCTTGTTCCTTCGGTATTTTACTGCCGTTGTTTGCATGATTTCTTTCTTTGCTTAATCCATGTTTATATCAGTTCTTGTATGCTTGTTTTCAGATCCAGATGTTTTGCATAAAAGCCATCACCAGCAGGTAACTTTCAATGACAACTTTGGCGTTATCATAATTATATCATTTGGTTGAAATCGAACATTACTACACATACATGTTTGTTTTAGATTTCTTTTTTACATTATTAAAATGCACGCCTTTCCCATTTATGCTGATATGATTATCGTTAACAAGATTTAAAATTGGTCACTTATTAGAAAATGGGGGTAATTACAAAATTACCGAACAGAGCTGTCAAAAGCCAAAGTCAATGAGACAAAAAGACAAATTAAATGGAAATCACAAAAAAAAAAATTGTCTACCGCAATGTTCCTTACTTGGTACAGGCATTTCAAATAACTTAATACCGAAGTTACTGTGAATTTAATTTCTGCATATGCGCATTTCGACAACTTATGTCTCTTCAGTGCACATAAAATGTAAACATTTGGAAAACCATTAACTCAAGGATATTTTAAAACTGATAGAGAACAAATAACATGATGAGTTAAAACCTCCCTTTCCATTTAACAAGTTTAATTTGAAATAACAATGAAAGAATATGGCGTAAATGCACATGAGACAAATTCTCTAAAAATTCATGATTAAATCATGCAATGGAACAACGCTTTTATTGAACATGTTGATCTTCATCTTGAAGTCTCCATGAGGCCTTCAGCAATAAGCTATGCTTATACGTCATGGTAAGTTCAAGACTGTCCCTAGCACCGGTTTGAGCGGAATTCAATGCTAAATGTCGAGCAACACTACAAATATAATTAAATAAACCTATACAGTATAGTTTAAAATACATATTTTTTAAATATAATGCAAATTTAAGGTTTAATAAATAAGCACTATTTCTGTTCTATTTTACTTTATATTTCATAAAGGTAGAAAATTATGCAACAGTTTTTTATATTTTGTTTTTTCAATAGGATACAAGGCCTGTGTGTACAGAGGATATTGATTTCCAGACTTCTACAACAACTCTACACACCTACTGGGGGATTCCAAATACGTATGACAACTACATAAGAGATTCGTTCCTGAAAATAGAAGAACTTTTCACTGGTGGTAAGCATTTATTTTACGAAGATCAAAGTGTATATGGTTGTCAGTGTTTGTAATAACATTAAAATACTGCGATTTTTGTGCCTTTCTTAAAGGCAAAATGATTATCGGAAATCAACGCGTAACCAAAATGAGCTGAATAACAATTTTACTTTTTTTTTCGTGTTAACCTTTTTTATACACTTAAGGATCAGAGGATCATTTTTCAGGCCAGTTTTTGTTTGTCAACCATTTGGTGACTCGTTAGTCTAGTTTTCAAATATAAATATTGTATTTTGTAAAAAACTTACTATCAAAGTTGTGTGAAACCTTAAATGTCATTAGCATATACTAATTTATCATTTCTTAACACATAACGTTCCGAATAGCGAATCCATTTGCAAAAGACTGATATAATAGTTTTAAACCTTTTAGTCATTCGATAGAAACCTTATTGAAACATTTTTATCTACCCTGAGTTAAAAGACATAAAACAAATGTACATTGAAGTCGGAAATATGAGAGCCCAATGTCCTGATAGCTACACAAATTTCCACCTGAGTTCATGTAATACCCTGACTTCATCTGCGGAAAAGATTTGACGCAATTTAGTATGAGCTGTAATAATATTCTAGGAAGACAGGATTCCAAACTAAGTTAATAAACAACGAATTATTTATTCCGATTTAAAAATATATAGCCAAAAACAGAAAAGCGGCCAGATATAAATATGGCGACCAACATTAATAACGGACTCGGAGAGGAAAGGCGAAGGTCATTTCACAAAAATGAAGCTTCAAGCCAGATTTAAACTCAATGCTATATAAATTCTAAAAATCTGAAGAAAAATTGTAATTTCTAATATCTTCAGTGTAACAAAAACATTTGATTTTCAACATGTCGACAAAATGATTAGACATGAAAAAGCACGGCATGATGTATGTCTAAAGCATGAGTCTTAATATCAAAATAACATAACATTACTGAGAAATTGATTAATTCTGAATAAAATATGAGTCAAAGATTTTTCAATTACTATTATCTAAATTTATGTTAATTCTAAAACCTGAGGTTTAACTCCCTCCATCGTGGTTTTGCCCTTATCAATATTAATCGGAAATTAATTCCCCATCAGCAGCACTAGAACCCAAACATAGGAAATCCACGATTTAAAAAATGTTCAAAATGCATAAAACCAATTGAAACTCGAATTATTAGTAATATCAAATATAGCTTAGGACAAAACTACAATGGAAGAAGTAAAACCTTAGTTTTAGAATTTGCATAGTTTTAGATAATAGTTATAACCAAAGTGTACACATGAGATATAATCTCATGTACAAGTACACCATATCTAAGAAAAATAAAGAGCATACGTCTCAAATACAGCTAAATACCTTGGGTATTTTTTTTGCATGTCTTGTTAACAACAAACGGCCTTTGTGCAACACTCGACACAAGTTGTAATATTTATCGCTAATTTGCTTGATTTTCAATTGTTTCCGTGCGACGATAATTCTATTATCACTGCACTGCGCTGATATGAACATATTATCGTCAATCTCTATGGAACGTTAGCAACAGCGTATTAATATCACGTCGCGTGACGTTTGGTGAAAAAAATAATCCCATCAAAGAAAGCGCTATATTTAACTAAAAATTACATATTTAACCTAAAAAATATTTCAGTAGAAAAAGAAACATATATATCGTGTATATTAATAACAAAATTAGCGATAAAAATACTAGTAGTAATTTGTTTTGCTCGGATGGATTTCTCAGCTCGTATTGCATCTCGTGCTCTGCACTCGATGCAATACAAGCTGAGAAATCCATACTCGCAAAACAAATCACTAATAGTATATAAATATATGTAATACGAATTTCTAAAAGAGGGGAATAACAAAATTACCGAACATAATTGTCAAGAGCCAAAGTCAACGAGGCAAAAAGACAAAGCAGGTGGAAACCACCATAGAAATTGTCGACTGCAATTGTCCTGACTGGTTACAGACTTGGTACTTGGTACAATCTAATCTGTGGGATTGTTTTAGATAAATCATACACACAGACATAGAATTAAAAAATAGAACCATTAAGCAAAATTACTTGCATGTAATTGTGTATCTCCATGAATATAGTAAGACTACTAAGACATTATTTTTTCTCACATATCAAATATGCAGATCAAATTTTGAATGAGATTATTTTTTTCCATAGATAGTTGGCTTCCGTATCGAGACTTTCAATATGTTGGTGTGCATCATTTTGCTACAATAAATGACTTGGACTTAGAACCAGGAAAGAGATACAGAGCTGTACTTAAATTTTGCTCCGACGGACTGTGCTTTCCTCCTGTGTTTAGCAATGGCGTTACTGTGATTGCTAATCCGCCTGTTGTTGGAAACATATCTGTCAGTATTCAGAATTTGACACGAGGAGAACAGGTATCTATGAACAAGTTCAAATATCAAAAGACTGAGTGACAAAATTTTCCCACATATTAAGGTACAAATTTACCAGTGTTGTGTTTATATTTCTCAATTCTTTAATGTTTGAAAAACTTATTTATATGATTTACATTTGCAATAAGAAAAATTATGGTAAGATTTTACAAATAAAATAACAGTTCAGAAAAAGAATTTCAATTTCAAATTACAATGTTTCTGTTTGAATAAAACTTGTTTGAATCTGCTTTTTCTTTTTAATTAATGTTGTAACATTTTAAGATACTAGATAAATATATTATAAAGGGTATGAAAAAATCACTTAATGTTTAAAATTGAATGTATTTGATCAAATGTTTTAACTAATTTACTTCTTGGTGTTTTTACAACAATTATTAGTGTTAAAAAAGTTTGATAGTCTGACACCTTTTTAAAAGACACTAAAATGAATTTCTAGACGGTGTTTGTACTAATTCTTTCATTTGTTTTTTATTAGTTAGTTGTGCAATTTGAGAGGATGAGAGACCCGGATTTTACAGATATAACTGAAGCTCGAGATATGATATGGCTATATGAATGGGCACTGGGTGATGATGTAGGCTTACATACTATTTGGAAATCAATTACTAATGCAACTTTAGTGGACATTGAAAATGTATGTTATCAAATAATATAAATGATTTACCTTTTTGAAAAAAAAAATACTTTAAAAGCTACTAAATGTAAAAAGGTGGATAACTGGATACATTAAGAATGGCTGAAAATTATAATTACATGGCACAATCTGCCAGGGAACTGCACAGGAAAAGCACAAATAAGACAAAAGACAACGTGAGCAACGATAGGAACTCGGGGATAGGCGGACTCGGTACTGGCTCTTACAAAAGCCAGCGGTGAGATTAAACCGCTTAATGGGTACCCAAACCTCCCCTTTGTATGTTCCGTATATAATAATATATAGTCATGAGGTTTTGGGATACAAGAAAATAAAAATTTGGAAACATAAAAAATAATCTCTTTTAGATTCTTGGAGAGTTTCAATTCTTATTTGATTACTACAGATTCCAAAAACAACAGGGAAGATAAATGAATATCCTATTGCCTTACGAAATGAACCAGAACTATCTCAAACCTAGGAATTTATAATATTATATCACAAAAATATCAATTATACGAATAATTAATATTGATTGAATATATTGGCAAAATAGAAAATAGAATAAAATAAATAACAAAACTAAAGCACTAGCACTTCATCCCCCCAAAAGGGGGGGGGTTATCAGGTACTTCGGGAGTTCATTAACGATCGGTTTTTAGTGTGACATCCGTTACATTACCAGTAAAAAGTTTTGTTTTTAAAGTCAACGTGGATGCTTGTCAAGTCGGCAATAAATTTTGGATCAAATTAAAAATGTTTATTATCACTTGCGAAATAGAAAAATAAAATATTTATTATAAAGAGAATACAAAACATGAGCAAGCAGAAATCGATTATTGAAATGTTACATTATCTAACGAAATTTTGCAAAAGGTTTCTTTCTTAGAAAGTCATGTTCTTTGTTGTATTTAGCTATACTTTCTTGCCCTTTGAAAATTTGTTCTCTGTCACCTATTCGAAGAGTTCTGACAATGTGTGATTTCTTTCCCACTTAAGTGATACAAGTTGTTGAATTGAATAACTAATGTAACATTTACTGCTGTTCACGAGTTTTGCTGTCTTGTGATGGATAGATAAGTAAATAAATAAAAACATATATAGATAGATAAATATTAACATCATATAGATGCAAAGTTTCAAAGAAACATAAATCCTGCTGAGCCTGAAAAAACAATGGATTCTTTTACAGCATGTTAGATGCAATGTTGAAGTATGTAAATACGTGTGCATTTCAGATGCAGTTTACAATTCTATTGAATACTAGCATTGATTTCACCAAATGTCGTAAAATATATATCAGAGGTTACAACAAGGTTGGAATCTGGTCAACAGTGTCAACAGAGATCAGAAAATGCCACATCAATGAAGGCGATTTGTATATAATTCCCAACACTGTCATAGATGCAGTTGGTAAACAGGAATTTAGCATTGGTAATCTAGTCTTGTTCTTATTTAAGAAAACTGTTATACATGTAGATCCTTAATTTATCTAATTATCCAATCCTACGTTGAAAATTGGGCAAAAATGTTGAAATGCACTATCTGCAGTACGTAATTGTGATATTCATGTATAAATTTATATACTTTTATATTATTATTACAATCTATTGTTTACCTGCATAAAGTCAACAAGGTTAAATCTTCGTTTTTTTCAGTTCGTTTATGCTTTGGAAATGGGTTCCAAATTTAACCAGATAAACTTGTTTTTTTTATTCTGCAAATAGCAAATATAAGTACAAAAATGCTACAAAAGCTCGATTGTTTGCAGTAACAGACCTTATTTGTCGGGAGATTTTTTCTGGATGTATGTCTCTGGAGTCCTTGTGTTTGAAGATCTTTTGAGAGTGTATTACCTTTCCGAGTAAAATAACAAAATACCGACTTTGTTGTCAATTTCGTATCTGCAGATTAACGTTAAGAAAACTAATATCTCTTTAAAAGGAACAAAATGCAGACGAGATTCTTATGAAGTTTTATCATTCTCTTTCTATTCTGCATGTTTTATGGTATTAACTTCAATATTGGTATGGCTTGACGAATTGCCGTTGTTTTTAAGCATTTGCAGCCCAAAGAGTCAAAGTGAGTTAAACGTTTTAAGCCGCTCTTACACTACACCGTATAATACAAACGTATGAGGAACGAATGAAAATCATTTTTGTACGGTGGTAAATATTTTTGTTCGTTCACGAATTACAATGAAAATGCACAAAAACCTGAGGTATACAGTAAGTACACCGTACATGCACAGTCCTGGCACCGATTAAACCGAACTCGCACCGAACTGACACCGGAACCCTACCAGACGAGCACACAATAAAAAGTATTTATAACGGTTACATACCAGACGAGCACCGAATAAAACGGATTTTTTACGAAAACATACCGTACGAGCACTGGATTAATGAAGGAAATACTTACAATGGCCGAACATTACAATCACATGCCACAATCCACCAGGGAACTTGTATGTTACCTGTGTCTTTTGACCGCTCAACAACTTATTTTGCACAACCTCACAGGTAATCATTATGACGTTTTTGACTAATGAGGCTTGTTTAGGGGGTATCCCAGTAAGTCTGGACGAAAATATCTCTTTGAAAATTGAAGATATATCCCATTAATTATTGAAATATCCCGTTTTCCATAGTCAAAATGTCCCATATCCGAGTACTTTTTGTCTCAAATATCCCATATCCCAGTAACAAAAGTGGCAAATATCCCGTATCCCAATATACCCTAAACAAACCTCACTAAAATTCATTTTCCAAAAATGTCGGCAAGAGAATGACATAAGAAAAAAGCGCTGTCGGGTTGTAGATTACCTTCTCCACCAACGACCCAACGCATGAGAACCGAACAAAACGTACAACTATCGTACAATCACCGAACATTTCGTGCGGTATATGTCCGTTCCAAGTTTTGAACATGATCAAAATTTTTCACGTACAAAACGGACATTACCGTACTTGTACCGTATTCACCGGATAAAGAACGGACGACAAACGAATAGGAATGGACACGAACGGATATAATTTATTTTCATACGTTCGGCGTTCGTTTAGGTTATACGGTATAGTGTAAGAGGGGCTTTACCTAAAATTTTCAATTTATCTAGTTATTGTAATTGTAATTGTAATAACTATTAGTTCCTCTTTATTTTGTGGTGTTTAAGTACATTTTTTATAATTATTCAAACAACATTATGGTTATTTTTTTAAAGTACCACATTTTGTATTTGTTTAAAATTACAATGTAGGAGTACATCAGCTATTAAATCGTGTTAGCAATTTTTTATCTGTACATTTATTTAACATGCTTTTTTCTAAATGCGAAGATAATTAATCCATTCACGAAAATGAAAAATGAAACATTGATTTTTGATGAGCACACTTACATAATACAAGCTTTATTCCTTTATATGTACTAACAACTCGATGAGTTCCCTGTGATCGTTTATATGTTGTATTGTATATTGGTACCTGTATCGGGCAACGGATGACAGTGTTTGTAGGAGTAGTTTGCCCGATATGTTATGCTTGTTGACGACCCCGCATCTATGACAAAATGGATACATGGATGTAGCGTTGTTTAACATTTAGCAAATGAATACCAATCAAACCGTTGCTGGGCCGTCTTGAACTTGAACTTCCTATTAGGTAGGAGTGTTGCTCTTTGTTGAAGGCCTCATGATGACCTCAAAATCAGGAACAATGAAAGCGTTGTTCTATTTGCTTAATATTACCATGTATTTATAGGTATTTTGTCCAGGGAACATTTACTCCATATCCCTTTTTTGTTTATTATGAAATAGTCAAAATTCGGATATATGTTTAATATAGATGGTATCAAACGAGATGGTTATGGGCATGACATATTCTTGGAACAAAATGGTCTTTGGAACGAACCAGACGTTGACTATTCGCCATACAAAAATATATTGTCCGCAACATGGCCATTACTACGTCACAAAAATTATTCATGGGCTGTAATTGATGCGCAGGACTTAGATGTAACAACTTACTATAAAGATAAAGAACAACTTCATTTAAAGGATCCATGCTCTCATCCAGATTCAATCAAATGTGGACATTCAGGTAATAAAACTGTTACACAAACCGTCATGAAAGTTGTTTTTTAGGTCACCTTGCCAAAGGCCATCACTCGTCCGTCCGTCCGTCGTCCGTCCGTCCCTTGTCCGTCCGTCGTCCGTCCGTCCGTCCGTTAACTTTTATCCAAAGATCTTCTCCTCTGAAACTACTGGGCCAATACTAGCCAAACTTGGCCTGAACCATCACCGGAGTATGCTCGTTCAAGTTTGTGATTTTTATGTCCGTAGACTAAACAACATGGCCGCTGTAACTAAATATAAAACATAGGGGTAAATTGCCGTTTTTTGCAAATTACTCGAAAACAATTACAGATATCAAAATTCTGACAGGCGTAAAAATAATTAGCATGATGAGATCTACCTGCCCTGCAATTTTGAAGAATATCCGTTTACCCGTCTTGGAGTTATTGCCCCTTTTCCGTCAAATTTTCAGTTTTTCGTTACATTTAGTCTTATATATTGAAAATGGTAGAAGATAGAAGTGAAGTTAATAGAACACAAATGGTCAGCATAGTAAGATCTACATGTCCTGCAATTTTAAAGAAAATCTGACTACCCACATAGGAGTTATTGCCGCTTTTTCTTTGAATTTTCAAAATTTTTTAACGTTTTTACTTTTATTTCAATACTATTTGAGATAAAGGTTAAATGTGAATTGCAAAAGTGTGGTGGTTTTCCAGAACTACAATTATTAAATATGTCCCGCAGTTTGCATCTCATTCAAGATGGCCGTCAGCGGGGAAGATGGTTTACCATAGAACCCTATGGGAAATGCATTCAAAGATCTTCTCCTCTGAGCCAATGGGGACCAAATTTTGTCATAGTTATCCTTAGGTGGTCCCCTTTAAAGTTTGTTATTTTTTACGTTTGTACCACATCCAACATTGCTGCCAGCGTGGAGCACAGTTTAACATAGCGACCCTATGGGAAATGCATTCAAATGTCTTCTCCTCTGAACCTACTGAGCCAATTGGAACCAAACTTGGTTACAATTGTCTTTGGGTGATCCCTTCCAAAGTTTGTGATTTTTAGTTTGTACCTCATCCAAGAATGAAAATGTAACATATGGTGAACTGATTTATAATATGAATGGGTGGCCTGTTGGTGACAATGAATAAAACCAGTTACCAGGTGAGCGATACAGGTTCATGTGAGCCTCTAGTTTTATTTAATTGACACATGTCTAAGTATAATTCAGATATAATGGGTTCAAAAGGAAAACTTCCTAATATACGTTCATCTACTGACTATTACCCAAAGAAAACACATCTCTTGTCATTTCGACAGCAGTTGGAGTGCTTCGTTTTAGAAACTTCAACATAAAGCACGGAGATTATTTAAGACCCTAATGTAGAAATAATGAAAACATTAAAGTACTTGGTATGATTTAATTTCTTGTGTTAAAACTTACTCAGATGTCCAGTAATTTCACATCAAACACATGATTTAATACTGAGATATATTTACAAAGTTTGGATACTCATTATTCTTAAAATACCACATACTATTAACAAATAAAGCGCAAAGACTATTTTTTTTTACATCTGATATCATGACTGAATAAGATATTCTGTTCTAATTAAGTAAAACATTTGATTCTAAAGCTATGAAATATTTTGACACCCAATATTTCGAAAAAAAAATTTGATCATAAGGAATAATAAGACTTCATCCCTTAACATAAAGTATGTTTATTACATAAAAATAAAGGTATTGTTCTGACATATGCATGAAACCAAGTATATGTTGTATATGATCCTGGTAAAACAAACCAGAGCTAAGATAAATCTGCCTGTAGTTGTCAATTTGTAAAAGTGTGATGTGAAATATATGGCTCTGGTCAAAACAGGATTAGTATTCAAGTCTCTATTTTTTGTTTGGTCTTATTTTTTGTGTACTTTGTGTGTTTTTTCTCTTTTTTGTGGTCAAACGATTTATAATAAATATAAGATATTGAAAGTTGTCATAACAAATTTGACATGCACTTAAAGTCATATAATACAGTAAAAATAGCTACTGTTTAACAATTAACGAATAACGGAAATTAACCCTCTGTTATTACTTAAAGTTTACATTATAGCGAACCCCATCTGAACGTTTATCATCGATTTTCAAACTAAGAAATTCCCATGCTTATACCACCCAGCGCTGTTCGCAACATAAAAAGACTTGAGTGTTCTGCATACAAGATTTATTTATAACATTTCATACGTAAAAAAACTGTGAGCATGCCATGAACAATTCTTTTCAAATTACGGTTTGTCTCACCCTTTTCTTTTTTAATATAGTAGTATTTTAGTTAGTTGTCTAAGTGTATTGCATTTCATTCGTATGTTTATTATGCTATAGGGAAACGAAGTGTTGGTACCCAAAATAAGTTTTTAACCATAACCCTGGCTTTTGCTGGACAATATACCGAGTCCCCACTGTCATGAGTTCCTATCGTTGTTTACATTTATCTTTTGTTTTAATACGGGACTATCGGGATAGGAACTCTCGTGTAATTGAAGGCAGAAACGATCTCCTAAAATACCAGTCAGATGGAAAACTGGATGCCTCATCTATTGAAGTAAATTTGTACCACCATATAAAACAAACTATTTATGAAATTGAAGTGTAATAATAATTTGTCCTACATGACAATTATTTAACTAAATCTTAATTGACGAAAAACAACCAACCTGAAGCGCTATAAACTGATTAAATATAAATCACCCTTGGCTCACTAGTGTTCATTAGCTAGTGATTCCCTTTCAAGGTATTGATTTTTTCGTATATTAATGGATTTGTTTCCGGATTGGACACGACTCAAAAGTCCCGTATTGAGATTGCTGTGCCATTCTCGGTTGATTGTGGTTGTGAATGAAATTGTCGGTTTTTTTCCCTATCTTTTCCTATTTGAAGAAATGCAGTAAAAATTAATTATTCCAGTCGCGTTCTTTTTTCTGTTTTAGTAAAAGAGTACATCAATGTGCCTTTTCATGAAAATGAGGAATTACTACACGGGAAGAGATATTTAGTTTGTATTCACGCTCCTCGTACGGAAATACAGTACGAAAAATGGGTAGAGGTACTGGAAGAAGTAAATACCTGTAGTGACGGTGTCACCATTGATTTAACTCCTCCTATTCCTGGAAATGCGTGGATTGGTATCGACCATAGAAAAGAATACCAGGTATCTCGTATAACAAGACTAGTCAATACCAATGTGATTACCTTATCACAAAATATATCGTAAAAAATCATAATTAGGCTAATTGATTCTGCCTCATGTCCACTTCCTTTTTGAAGGAACTTATAATACTTTGGATATAAAAGGCATGTTGCCACATTATTTTCCGTCACAATTCCCCTTAAACACATAACTGAATATATGTATGATATGTTTATCTTCAAAGACATTTTAAATCAACCTCATGTCCAGTTTTGTTTTACATATCTAGCAATATTACAAACTCGAGCCGTAAATGGAAGTATACTACTCAACAGTGCATGTGACCTTCTTTGTTGATTATTGAATGAGAATTCTGCTCCTCGAAACTATGCCTTAACCTTAAACTTGTTTTTTTTAAAACAAAATATTAGGACATACATTTGTATCATCCGCTTGGGCCATCCTTAATTTTAGGGAAAATGTGTTTGAAATAGAGTAAAAACATTTTTTCTGGGGAATGCCAATAAAATGTTTTGAGTAGGTAGGTTTTTTATGAGTGAGTCGATAAACAGAAAACAAACAATTTTTTAAGGTTGGTCTGATGCTTATTAAGTCTCCCAAACGAAGTTTGGGGAGACCAATTTTTTTTACTCAATTCTTATTATTAAGTCGCCCAAACAAAGTTTGGTGACTTCTTGTGTTTGCACCGTTTCTTATTATCTTTCCGCTTCTTCTTGCCATCATCTTGTCCGGTCAAATTTTCAGAGACTACTTGTCCAGTCACTACCAAACTTCATAGGAAGGTAGATCTCCATCCCGAGATGTGCATTTGGGTATTCAAATTATCAAAATGACCACCACCATTGGTCTCTTTGAACTTTGCCCCTCAATCTTATAATTGGATTAACTCGGAAATATTAAAAGATATCGGATTAAGTGTTATTGCAAAATGTTTGTTAGATCATGACGGACCTTTGTTACATTAACTCTATGGTCAACCGTTCACGAGTTATACCCCTTGAAAATGTTGTCACATCTTTTAATGTTTTTTTCGTAAAAGATAAGAGATTGAAACCTGAAACCTTTTCCATTCAACTGAGGTGATATGTGTTTCATTTAAAAATGCCAAGGTCAAAGGTCATTGGTCACTTTGAACTTTGACCCTAGACCTTATTATTGGATTATCTCGGGAACTGTAAGAGAAAGCTGATAAAATGTAATGGCAAAAATATGTATCTTGTTAAGATACACATTTGTTACACTGGGTACAAAATTATTGGAGCAACCGTTTTGGGCTCGCAAACTTCCAGGAAAGACCTATCAATTCCAGTGTTTTTGAGAGAATTTATATATTAGTATTCTCAGAGATGGGAGGTCCAAACTTAATGAAACTTGTATGTATTTTAATATGTTAAAAGTATAAATAAACAGACACCATAGACATGAATGAGGAAATATTCTACTTCATAATATTCAAAATAAAAATGATTTTTCTTATGCAACTACACAGTTGATGAAGTGTATACATGTTAATCAGAGTTACTGATAACACTAATACACAGCCACACAATTAGCTGAAGACCTCAATTTTATATTGAGGAATTTTCATTCTTTCAAAGAACAGTAAAAAATGGATTCTGGTTTGGGCGACTTCTGTATTTGCATGCAAACACACTATCACTTGTTTTTCTTGTTCTTCTCTTTCCCCCAAAAATTTCACCCACAATTTTTTTATAAGACTTATAGTCGGATCTTGACCAAACTTCACAGGATAATAGACCCTCATTCCAAAAGATGCAATCGGGTCTTGAAATATTCAAAATGGCACTGGTTGCCATGGAATAGCTAAAAAAATGAAAGTGCTTGAAATTGGATGAAACTTTACAGAAAGGTTGCTTAGGACATGGGGAATAGGGCTCCGGTCTCCAAGACTTCAAAATGGCACCGGTTGCCATTAAAACGGCAAAACACGCAGGAAAATAAAAGTGCTCTGATTTGTATGAAACTTTACAGGAAGGATGCTTAGGACATGAAGAATTGGTCTCTGGCCTCCAAGACTTCAAAATGGCGACCGTTGCCATGGAAACGGACAAGAAGGCGGGAAAATTCAAAATGCTCAGAATTGAATGAAGCTCAGCAGACAGGTTGCATAGGTTGTGTAAAAGTATTTGTAGCCCTGATTTCTGATTTGAGAGTTCGTTATGGAGCATCCTGATACAATTATAATTCTTTTATATAATTCACCTTGGCCCAACCGTTTAGATTTGCTTTAGTTAAGCCTAAAATCTAGAAATTAATCTGTTTTTGAAAAATGTGTATTATATTCAGATAGATACACGTGGTATTAAAATATGTCAATGTGGAAATGGTCTCACGAAACACTATTTAAAGATAGATAACATACAAAAATCCGATACAAACATCCAGATCATTCAAATAAATAAAAATCCGCTCTTACTTCTTTTATTTTATTTTTATTTTATTTTTCTTTTATTTTATTTTTCTTTTTATTTTTCTTTTTTTTATTTTTCTTTTATTTTATTTTTCTTAGATATGGTGTACTTGTACATGAGATAATATCTCATTTGTACACTTTGTTCAATTAATATAATCTAAATTTATGTAAATTCTAAAACCGAAGTATTAACTCCCTCCATCGTAGTTTTGTCCTTAGCTATATTTGATATTGCTGATTATTCGGATTCGTTTGGTTTTATGCATTTTAAACATTTTTTTGAAATTAAGGATTTCCTTTGTTTGGGTTCTAGTGCTGCTGTTGAGGAATTAGTTTCCGAAATGGCCATACAGCTCAATAAAATTATTGCAGTTAACATATGTGTTATGGTCTCATGTTCATTTACTCCATATCCTTTCGTAAAATATTTCTTATTAAGTGCAGCGGAAATTTCATTCGTATTGGGATACTTCTGCTCAAGTATGACATTGCCTCAGAAGAGTCACAGACATTTGAGCAATATAATATATTTTGGTAATATAATTACACAATAACACAATACCTTCATGAACAAATAATAAGTTTCAGTAGACATTTTACCCTTTCACTTTTAAAAATTATTACAGAATGGGACTATTTCTCCCTTATTTCAAAGGTTCAAAATTGTTCTTGCATATTTTGGTGAAACATTATTTTATTTGTCGTGTTTTATCTTGTTTTGTTTTGTTTTTGTTGTTGAACATGTGACCATAACACATATGTTAACTCCAACTGCAATAATTTTAATGAGCTGTATGGCCATTTCGGAAATTAATTCTTCAGCAGCACTAGAACCCAAACAAAGGAAATCCATAATTTCAAAAATGTTTTAAATGCATAAAACCAAAAGAAATCCGAAATGTCTGTAATATCAAATATAGCTAAGGACAAAACTACGATGGAAGGAGTTAATCCTAAGGTTTTAGAATTTACATAAATTTAGATAATAATAATTGAACAAGTGTACACATGAGATATTATCTCATGTACAAGTACACCATATCTAAGAAAAATAAAGAGCATACATCTCTACCACGGGGAATTGTTTTACCAACTCCACACTGCAATAAAAGACAAACTCCTGTATTAAATATTTTACGAAAGTATATGGAGTAAATGAACATGAGACCATATCACATATGTTAAGTCCAACTGCAATAATTTTAATGAGATGTATGGCCATTACGGAAATTAATTCCTCATCAGCAGCACTAGAACCCAAACAAAGGAAATCCATAATTTCAAAAATGTTTTAAATGGATAAAACCAAAAGAAATCCGAAATATCAGTAATATCAAATATAGCTAAGGACAAAACTACGATGGAAGGAGTTAATCCTAATCCCGCAACTATGACATATAATTAATATTATTTTTACAGTCTTCATCATCAGATTTATTTGTAAGTTGGGAATCATTCACAGATGTTGAGGAGTATAAACAAACTGTCCACAACTCTGGTATAAAGGAATATCAAATTGGAATTGGTATGTATCATTCAGTGTATTTTTGAAAAGTTCATTGAACATCAAAGTCGCGGTATATATTTACTTTTAATGAACTTCTTGGCTATTCATTATTTTACTGAACCAATTATGGTCAGTTAAAATTACTACATGTATATATGCCACATCATATATGTTAAGAAAAATCAGAAATGAATCGCCCTCATTAAATGGCATATCTTAGGTACTTTACAAACGATTTTCTGTCAAATATTCATTGACTATGTACATTCATGAAAACCTGTTCGTCTAGTCTATTTTAGAGCTTTCTGATACGGTGTGTCGTTTTCGATCATGCCGGATGTCAACTAAGCAAAAAGTTATCTCTGACGTATAAAAATATTGAGGTGTATTGTGTTCCCTTTTCTAACGGGGTTTTTAATAGAAAAGACACTTGACAATAATTGTATTGTTTTGTATAAATGTTTGCACTTATTCGTATCAGTATGCCAAACCTGTCCTTTTTGATGCCTACCTCTTTATCAGATTGGATATACATTTCAAAGTTAGCCCATTACTATTGATCATGTAGCTCATAAAGCAAAAACACTGTTCCATAGACTGTCTAGGATATATGTTCAGCCTTTGTTACTTTCATCCCTTAAGGTTGGCTCACTCCTCATATCAAGAATTTTAGGAATTTTATATTGATGATTCGGTGTGTTTGAACAAGAGCATTTCACATCCAAACTTCTATGGCAATATCATTTACAAAGCGCATAAATTCAAAAATTGTCCTTCAAAACTTATTAATCCGTTGAACAAAGTTATTCATAAAGAATATAAATACGGCATTGTTGTTAAATCGTTACTTCTGGTTTTTGATGGCAAAATCATTGATCATCTCCTAAATGCTTTACACCATAACTAAATTTAAACATTTTTTCATATTGGCAGTATTTGGCATTGCACAATATCATGTTCTTCTTTCATAATTGATGACGTTGTTATACCAAATCTATTTAGAAGTATTTCAATTGAAGTTTCATATGTAAGAAGGCTTGATATCATAGTCAACGGAAATTATGTCCTTAGCTAGCTGTCAGTAACCGCGAGCATTTGTCCGGACAGTACCTGTGTGTATTGTCTTCATGTTTTATGTACTTCATTGTAAGGGTACTCGTCTTGATAAGTTGGACTTTTATCTAGTTTGATTTGTACTGTGAGTCTTTTTGTGTATTTTTTTTAGCCATTCACCACACATATGGGGAGGGTTTGGATCCAAGAAAACGAGTTTAACCCCACCGCAATTTTTGCGCCTGTCCCAAGTCAGGAATATGTTGGTGATTGGCTTGTCCGTGTCTTCTTATAAAATTTTAGTTTCTTGATATTTGGGTTATTGGATGTGGTTTGTTTCCATTGATTTATCCATGTTTTTACCTTTTGGGGCCATTTAGGGCTTGCTATATGGTGTGAAGTTCCTCACTGTGTTGAAGACCGTACGGTGACCCCTAGATGCTTTGTTTTGGGTCGTTACCCCATTTCCTTTCTTTTTCATATAGTAGATAATTTTGAGCAAAAAATGTTGAGAGGCCAGTGTGCTTGTTTGGAGTTACAAGAGTTTGAAATTGTAGCAGTAAACTGAACCTCTCTAGATTTTCCATTAACAATGCATTGAAAATCTGTTCCTGTGAACGACCGTTAGGGAATATTAATAATTTCATATTTTTATTGCCAAATGTTTTCCTAAGATGTGTTTAATCAAATTTTGAACAAAAAGGTAGGGGCCAGTGTGCACAAAATTCCAATTTCATTGAAATGTAAACAAACAATCCGAAAAATAAAAAAACCGAACACACATTCAAAAACGTATCGAATGACTCGCCTGAAGATAGTCCCCACATCATTGAAAGATATGAAGTGTTGATGTCACAAATGGAAATCGATACTTTCAACTTTTTTTTACATTTTCATAGATTTTACATTACCTGTTTGGACTTTTCCCTCAATTAACTGACCTTTGATTTCTGTAATTTACTTGTTTTATTTCTTATGTATTCCACTGCTTATGTTTTTATATGAGCTATTTATGCAGATTACTGTTGATAAACTTAAAGAATCTATAATTAAAAGGATTGGAATAAATTAACAATTAACTCTTGAGGAATTAATGGCCGAAATTTACAATGACATGCCACAATCTATAAAGTAACTGCACAAAAAATAAAAACAAATGTAGGCAACAGTAGGAACTCGGATAGCAAGAGCTAGCGTTTTGGTTAAACTCTATCTCTCTCCCGTTTCCGTATAGTGTAATAAACATACATTTTTTAGTGTTATGGAAATCATTACAGGTTCGACAAGAGGAGGTACAGATGTAGCTCCGTATGCCAATGTGGGAATTGTAAATCACTATACCTTCCATAACCTGAAGTTACAGGATGGACATGAATACTATGCCACGGTCAAAGGTATAACTGGACCGACACAAATGACACTAATTTTTTACCTACTTTGTCTAATTGCATTTGTAATTTCGACTTTTGATAATTTTATTCAGTAATTTTGTTGATACATTCATTAAACAACGTGATGATTCTGATCCACATGATGTCCCATTTAATGTGTACTGAGAAAAACAGTTTGCTGGAAAGTATTAATGAGTATGTATTTAAGATATGTTAGAATTTAGATTGTTGTCACATTTATTTATCTTTCCGTAAAATATCAGTTAACAAAGATAATTGTCTTAGATAACTTTATTCAAATGCATTTAAAATATATCACATCATCTAAACAGCATCATTTAGCCTTAATATGTCCCCTTCATGGAGATCTAAACAAAACATTTTTTAAGTTTCAGAAAAAGAATCTAAGCGTTAAAACGTCATTTACTATGAGATTATTGTAATTATTGAAATTGTTCTACATATTGTAGGCTTTGACTTCTCCCAGCACAGTTCAACAGCTGATTCTCATCCAGTGAAAATTGACAGTACTCCACCAATGCAATCAGAACAACCAATCAAAATTGTAGGACGTCACCTTACAAACGTGAATGAAATCAATGCATGGTAAAATGTATAAAAAATATCTGAAATTCTTTTTATTTGAAAATAATCATACAAATCAACACAACAAAAATGCATATAAGGAGTCTTTAGTCAATGATGAATAAAAGGTCAACTAAATCCATTAGGTATCACCTGTTGTGTCTAATAAAAAAAATCCAAACTACATGCAGGTATTTATATAAAAGATACGAGTACAAATACATCATTTTTTAATTTAAAAAAAGTTCTTGAACTTGTTTACATGCGTGTAGTTAAATTACCAAAGGTAGAAGCCTTGGCATATTTTGATCATCTTAACGAAATTTTCTATTTTTATGACACTTCGGTGTTTTGTATTTGTAAACCACAATTTACGAAGAATATATTAAATCACCAAAGTGGCCGTCACACCAGCGACGGTAAAAATCGAAGAGCAAAATATTTTGCCTATTTTTGTAACAAACAAATTCTAACCATGTGAATTGATGCCTATGACTACACTGTAATATATTTGAGTGAAAACTCTTATGAGAACATCACAAAACCATCATGGGCATGTTACTCCCCGTCTCCCTCATTCTCTCTCCCTTGTAAACATGTGACTGGTATTAATTACTTCAGTTTTGTTTTCCATATATTAGAGTACTTTCCTTTAGTTATATTTGACAATGTGGCTTTGGTTATTATGCCCCCGTGAATCAAAGATTCGGGGGCATATAGTTTTTGGTCTGTCTGTTTGTTTGTCTGTTTGTCCACAAAAAATTTAACATTTGGTATTTATTTTGAATGGCTTTCATATTTTGCATGTGTATTCCTTGTGGCAAGACCTTTCACAAGATACCAGAATTTTGGATCTTGTGACCTTGATCTTGGCATGTGATGGACTTTTTGAAAAAAATAATAAACTTTAGCATTGGGTATATCTTTTGAATGGTAAATGATATGGCTTTCATATTTTCCATGTGCATTCCTTGTGGCAGGACCTTTCAATTGGTACCAGAAAATTTGATCTTGTGACATTGACCTTGACATGTGAACAACTGCATAAAAACTTTAACATTGAGTATATCTTTTGAATGGTAAGTGATAGGACTTTCATATTTTGCTTGTGTATTCTTCGTGGGAAGACCTTTCAGTTGGTACCAAAATATTTGACCTTGTGACCTTGACCTTGACATGTGACTATCCGGATTAATTTTACCAGAAAATGAAATTATATTGTTTTATTTATAGAATACAGAGACATTAAATTCATTTATTATGTTTATGAGAACATTTTTCGTGATGTCAATAGAATTTGTATTGTAAAAAGATATTTTAATGAATAATTCATCATATTTTCTTCATTTTAAACTTAAAAGGTCTTGTATATCCCTTGAATAGGAAGAGACAATATTTTGTACTTCTCAGGTGTATTAAGTCACCCAGACTTATGTTTACATAATATTTCTCATTTTTTTTGTACAGGTATTAATAAATATAAATATATATCAGTGATGAGGGATGTTTCTAAAAAACTTTTCTTTTATAATCAATATATATATATATATATATATATATATATATATATATATTCCGCCACTTTTTGTTAGAACAAGCAAAGTATATCAAAATGATCCTGATGCAATCCAGAGTACGTGTTACACTGATAGACAGAAACACAATGAGTTGATAAAAAATGTTTCAAAAATGGGTTGGGGTGAAAATTATTTTCTTAAAATGTTTGGATAATGATTGCTGGAGTCTTAGGCGACTTCTGTGTTTGTATCCAATTACAATCATCGTTTGTTGTGATTGACCTTATCACTTGATATCAAAATTTATTACTACATATTAATTTGTCAGAACCACATTAGTAATTGTTCAATGTGCTAAATGTTTCTTCTTAACTTTTCTTCGGGGCATAAGTGTTTCACAAAACACATCTTGTTTTTTATTATTTTTTCATTTTTTCGAAAGGGTCTATTTTATTTTGTTTTTTGCTTTCTTGTGGTTTTGCTTTGTTTTGTTTGCTTTTTAATTTTCTTATGTATAGAATAAGGGGAAGCGGTTCATAATTAAAACCTTGAATCATTGTACATGTATGTGAATAACTTGATTTGCTGATTGTGACCACTGTGATTTGGAAACTGTTGTGTACATTAAGTTGAAAGAATTTTCACTTTATACAAAATGATTATCCCTTCCGAATGTCCCAAAATGTGTCGGTAATAAATTTTCAAAATATTCTTAGGGGACAACCATTTGATTTTGATTGAAAGATTTTGGAAATTAATGATTGAATCCTCATTTTAATGAAAAGAAAATATTATTCTCAGCCACATAAAAATAAATGCTTAGTTGAAAAAATTGCATTTTTAACTGAAAATATATTAAGAAAATTGTTTTACAATGGTAAAAAATAATGCAATCGAAGTAAGAATGGAAATAAGAATTTAAATCAAAATCTTCGAAGGCACCTCCCAACTCCTCAAAATCAAATGGTTTTCACCTTATTCTTTTATTGAAAACATTCGGGTTTTTGGGGGGAGGTTGGGATATCCCTAATTCCTTCTTAGATTCGTCTGTCAGAGCTGTTTTCTGGGGACAGCCATATTAGAAAACAGCTTTGATCGACGAATACCAGTAGAGATTAGGGTGACCCATTCGTGACACTTTCAACGCCAATTATAAATTAGACATAGTGCATCTGCGTAAAAGGGGGAACGGTAATTTAATTAAGCAAAATGATGAATTTATAATACAAATTAAGCTGGATGCTGATAGACTAAACTGTCTAATTAGTATCTGTCTCATACTTTCAGCTTTACATTTGCTTTACTTTGTCATACTGAGCATGCGCCAAACCAATAGGACTCTGAACGATAACGGTCTCCGAATTGGGATATTTGCACAACAAATGCCATTTTCTGAGGGAAAAAAAAGATTATTTTGAAGACAAATTTAGGAAGTACATAATACTAAATTTATATGTCATGTCACAAATATTTTCGATTTAGTATGGTTTCAGAGCGGATGCGGCTCAAAGAAAACGATCCTTTCCTTTAGTATTATAGATTCGTTATTACATATACGTTGGATCGCTGCTTTTCTTTTTTGATCGTACATTAAAATATAGGTTTATGTTTTTATACCCCCGCTCCGAAGGAGAGGGGGTATATTGTTTTACCCTTGTCCGTCTGTCTGTCCGTCCGTCTGTCTGTCCGCCCGTCCGTCCGGAACATCTTTCGTCAAGGATTTCTCAGTTTGTGTTTGTAATAATGATTTGATATTTGGTCTGAAGGTTTGGTATGATGAGTTGTCTCCCCTTTTCAAGTCCGCCACTCACCTACTTCCTGTTTGACTAAAACTTTGATTTTTCCCCATTATAGCCATATATTAAAGTTTTCCTCAAGGATTTTTCAGCTTGTGTATGTAGTAATGATCTGATATTTGGTCTGAAGCTTTTGTATAATGAGATGTACTGTGTCTCTATTTTTCAAGTCTGCCACTCATGTACTTCCTGTTTGACAAAGACTTTGATTTTTGCCATTATAGCCATATATTGAAAGTTTTCGTCAAGGATTTCTCAGCTTGTGTATGTAGTAATAATTTGATATTTGGTCTGAAGCTTTGATATGATGAGTTATACCGTGCCTCAACCTTTCAAGTCCGTCACTCATCTACTTCCTATTTGACGAAAACTTTGATTTTTCCTATTATAGCGATATATTGAAAATTTTCGCAAGGATTGCTCAGCTTGTGTGTGTAGTAATGATTTGATATTTTATCTGAAGCTTTGATATGATGAGTTGTACTGTGTGTCCACCTTTCAAGTCGGTCACTCATCTACTTCCTGTTTGACGAAAAGTTTGATTTTCCCATTATAGCCATATATTGAAAATTTTCGTCAAGGATTTCTCAGCTTGTGTATGTAGTAATTATTTGATATTAGGTCTGAAGCTTTGGTATGATTATTTGTACCGTGTCTCCTCTTCTAAGTCCGTCACTCATCTGCTTCCTGTTTTACCATAACTTTGATTTTTTTCCTATTATTTTTTAGGATTCATGATTGTCTCCATACTTGTTTTGTGTACACATTTGTACTGTGTCCACACTTAAATTTGCACTTTCCATATTTATTCAGTGTTCAATGAGCGGGGGTATAATTGGCTGAAACTCGGCGACAGCCCTTGTTTTTTTACATTGTTGATCTACTGATTTAGTAGAAATCCAGTTTTGTATTTATTTTCTAACATATATGACTAGTGCATATTTTGCCTATAGCTGGAGAAATGTTTTCATTGACAACGAAAGCGGAATAAATTACTATTTGTGGGGAATTGGTTCGCATCCGGGATATGATGATGTAATACCCTTCAGAGAAACGTCCCTAGACTGTGGAATATCATCTGAGGACAAAAATATAAACATATATGAAGGTCATGCTTATTATATCACCGTAAAGGTAAGTGTCATATGTTCCATTGAGAAGTTTGCATAGTAATAATAAAGATGATAATCAGATATATAGCAGCTGATTAAGCAGCTAATAAATTCGAGTAGTTTGGGACATTTGTCATTTCAAATATAGCTAGGGAATCCGGCTCTCAGGCTTGATTTGTCTAACATGTCATTTCCCATATGGGTCCTGGTATGAGATAGAATCCCAAATCAAGCCCCTATGCCGTTACCTGAGCGATTACAATAACCAAAAAATTGTACTCTATTTTTACTCTGATACAAATATTTTTAAACAACATCTTTCTCACACATGTAGGGGACTAATTTATCAACACTTTTAGCCTATTTCTTAAATTATATGACGAAACTATGTTAATTAGAGAATATCTCATATAGATACACAACATACTCTCAAACTTTGGCGTTTTGTTTTTCGTAACTTCTAAATGTTTTTCTGACCATTCTGTTTATAGTGCCTGTATCTCACTATATTATAATGCCAAGTTTTCTTGCAACTGACCTGGTATATCATAGATGACAACAAGCAGGGGTTCAAATCCAGCCGAAGACCTTGCTGGATTTTCCGATATCAACAGGTTTAAAAAGGTGATTTTCATCACTGTTAGCATACGGAATCATACATTATACCTTTGCAGCTCACCTTACCAACACATTATCATTCTTATTTTGGAGTACCTTGGAAGCTAAAGGTGCCGTGTTTTCAGGTTTTTTGTTTTTGTTTTTGTTTTTGTTTTTGTTTTTTTGTTTTGCTTTTCAAATATTTTAACCCTATCTAAACTAATGAAACAATAGTTGAAGTTGCATGAATGGACATCTTTATAACCCAAATGACTATGGCTTTCTGTTATTTATATTCTTTGGTGAGAAAGGGTGCAGAATGATTATGCTTAAGGTCAAGTCGAAGAAGTAATTGCAATGTCCTACAAAATTCTGATTTTTTGCATGATGATTGCTAAGCTTGAGATACATTGAACATATAAAAAGAAATAGTTGGGTACCCGTACTCGTTTTCGCTTCCCAGCAGTTTGAAAATCGTCCAGTTTGACCTAAATTCCCATTGAATATATAAGGAAAGTGGGTTTTTGACGGCTACAAAATCAGGAAAATGTTGTTTTAAAAAAAGTTATACGTCCTAAAGTTTTTCACAAAACTAACACAATACTGCAGAAGTTCTGAACTTTTTAAAAATGTAAAAACATTTTGTATGTCACCATGCTTGATTTTTTCTATAAATGCATTCAAAGTCACGAATGTGTGCAGAAAAATGCTAGTTTTTCATAACGTCAAAGATCACGTTTGCCGAAGTCGATACGAATAAAGAAAGTTGCGCAAACAGTTTCTTAGCAGGAGTCCTTCATGTATAACTAGTACTATAAATTGTGAAAATATGTTTACCGACTTGGTACTGTAGTGCGTTTCTCAATTATTTACAACAATTTTTTTCCGATAAAAATGCTCATTCGGTTGTATTAATGCATGCAAAGAACAACTGAGAAAACTTTAATGACCTTCAAATTGACAAGTTAAAGTTAGTTGTTTTATTGAACTAAATATTAAACATTTATGTCACATTATTTAGATTTATAATTCGCCCGGTAAGTCAGTTACATTTTTGATAATTGCGATTAATTAAATACGGAATACTGCAAGTGAATGACACAAATGCACACAATAACTCTCGCTTTCTTTAACTTTCTTTTTTTTTTTTTTTTTTTTTTTTTTTTTTTTGTTTATTTTGTTGTTTTTTTAAAAAAAAAAGACTAACCCTTAAATTACGAAAGGTTTCTTCGACGAGATCCTTCCTGTGGTGAAACTAAAATGCTTTCGGGGAAATCATATGAAACGTCATAGGTGTTTTACGTTCCAATGAGCGTCATACAATAGAAGGGGACGTCACCAAAAATTTTCAAAACAAGAAAACACCAGATGGCGTTCAATTACTTCGACTTGACCTTCAGATAAGTTTCATTATTTGCAGAAATAATAATGAATCATATCATAATTAGTTCGATTTAAATAATACATTTTTGTGACTGATACATCATATAGGTGACTGACTTTTTCCAAAAAAAACGCATAGTTTTCGACTTTAATGCACCTACCTAACACACAGCTGCAATTTTCACATTTGTTAGATAAATAATTGTAGTTTCATTTTTGCCCGGTCGTAAGAAAGTGGTACGGTGCAGTTTTTTCGCAAATGCTATTAAACACAGGGGTTATTAAAGTTTGTAAAATCACAGCAGTGCGGTAAAGATGTTAAGTGAACATCAACATTTAATTTAAGGTCATTTCATTGTAACAGTATTGAGAAATATGTCTATAGCGACATGAACAAATATTTTTTATTATCAACACTGAGATATTAGTGATTTGAAATCACTCTTATTAGATTCATATGTGTGTTGTTATATAATTCAGTCTTATTATTTCAAAATAATTCCAAATGTAGTTGTAACGTTCATTTTCATTGGTCAACGTCATGAATAGCAAACGAAAATATTTTCGATATTTCTGTTTGCACAGTAATCCCCTCCGCAAAAATATAGTGCAGTAAATAAAGACGTTGTTAACATGGATCACACAGTTTTTAACGTACAAAATTGGAATTATAAGGATTAAAAACTGATTTTAAGAAATTATAAACTCCTGCAGCTCACTCACAAACTTTACATAAAGTCCTTCGGACTTTATTCAGTCTGTGAGTGAGCAGCCGGAGTTTATACATAGATAATTTCCTAAAAATGAGTGTTTAATCCTATAATAAACATTGTTTTAAATGTTGCTTCTGAATATTTTAGGCATATATTAATCATACTGAGTAGTACAATGCTGATTCAGTGAAAAAAGAATAAATTCGCACCTTGCATTGATGTGTTCAAAGAGCCAGCTATTTTCCGGAATTTGTTTTCCGTCCCTAATTGGTTATTTACATACATATGTTTGTTTTAGAATTATATATGCTTCTGTTATTTTCTTTATTATGTGAACTGGTGTAGAATATTCTTTTTGATTTGTATTTTCCTATTATTTCTTCTATTGGCATCCAATTAAAAAAGTTTTCAGTCGGAATTTAGTTGTTATTTTTAGTTTAGTTTTTTTTTATGGAATATTGATATTTTGCTTTTAAATGAGTTTACTAAACTTAAAACATTTGAACGGGTCCGACTCTGCAAAATTTCCGTACATTGTCACAAATGGACAGTCCATTGACTGGCTACTTTGCATTTTTTGTAAATTGGTCAAGACAGAACGAATTTGTATTTCAACAGAGGAAGGTAGATCTACGTATTTATTGGCACTTAATCAACGGAAGGGTGAAGTATATACAAGGCTTGTTGATGAGTACAACAGCATTACAAATGCTCAAATGGAAAATTTACGATACCATAAAAGATGATATAAAACATTTACTAGCAAGCAAAATTTTTCCATGAAATCACATCCTGAAACTATTCGTCAAACCAAGTCATCTTTAAATGAGTCTAGTACGACCAATCAAACCATAATAACCAGATCAAAAGTTAATGAGATTTATTATACATAGATGAACAACGCAGGGCACTTCAAAGGTTCAATGTGTGTTGCCGAAAATATCTTTCTAATTAATCCTAATTTGGAAGTCCTACAATGTGGTCACTGCAGTTAAAGCAATAAGAAATTGTGCTATCGGAAGTGTTCCTTTGAAATCGGAGACACTTGGATGAAATTTTCAAATTGTGATATTTCCGACAATTTTCGTATATTCAGGAGCTAAAATAAAGAGTTTGAGAGATAACAACTTTGTAACTTAAACTGCTTTGAACTAAATAGGACGTGAATTCCGCTAAAAATATAGATATATAAAACAAATATATGTCCCATAAAAATCAGACCTGAATAATTTGCTGTCGTGCACACATATCGCATGCCCAACCGACAAACAATATATAGATCTTGAAAAACATACCGCCACGGGGAAACCTTATAAAAATGTTTGATATTAATACTATAATTTTCTCTTTTGACAAAAAAAAACGAATTATAGATTATTCGCGATTGAAAAACAACAATTAAAATTGTGCTTGGTTTTAACAGAGACACACACATTTGTAATTATATGTCTCGACTTGTTTAATTTGGAAATCGTTCAATTTGTGCCAGTTTTTGTTGTGATCATTGTTTCAAAATTAGGTCTAAAAGTAATAATTGACGAAAAGGAGACTTTTAGGGTAAGAAAAAATAAATCCGTTTTGAAAATAACAAAGAAATAAAAACACATAACCTCTGAAAATGGAAACCTTTCACTTTAAATGTAAATGTATAAAATAGATTGTAGATAATAAACGGTTTAATACATCCAATTTTTTTGTTTAATCTAGTATTTTTATTAATAAGTTTACTATACAACAGATGAATTCACCTCAAAAAGCATCATTTGATGACAAAGTTTGATTCCTTATAACCGAGTTCGACCCGCTTCGACCCCTATTGCGTGCATGTCATCATGTGTTTTGATTTAAGGGCTATATGAATATAATCAGCTTATTTTCCGGACGAAACCGGTAAGCACCTTATTTTTCGTTTACACGTTGGTACCTGAAACATTATTTTAAAAATTTATACCGCTTTCCGCGTTGCCATTTATGCAATTGTTGGTCGATTTTACTGATTTTTTCACTCTTTTAACAGGGTTTCAGCGAGAATCTATCGAAATAGCCAAACGCTTAATGTGAACACCTGAAAGGTGAAATGCAAGTTGGTTACATATCGAGAAGTGCTGTCTGATAAGGATATTTAATCAAGTGTTGAATCTTGTCGGCAACATACATAGGGTACAAAGACGACAAAAACAGTAGTTGGTCCCTTTTATCTTACAAAGGATGACCTCGGGTGGCGAAAGGCGTTGTATATCTATGTATAATAAATCTATGGTATATTTTATAGACGCCAAGCTTAAAAACGGGACAAAAAGTTACACAAGATATCGGCTTAAGAGAGGTGTAAAGGTTTAAAACATGGGCAGAGCGCACATCTGATAATGAAATGATCAATGGAAAAATGCACAAAATCTTACTCGTCTCATGAGATGGTCAAAGTGTTTGAGCATGATCAAGCGACCGACTGTGCATGTCTGTTAAGTACGCATGAAGAAGCAGGCACTTTATGCAGATGAGCAATTCAAGTCAAAATGTTAGAGGGAGAACAGTTATCAATAGTTCTGATACTGATGTATTAGTGTTATGAATCCATTATTATCCATGTATGCAAAACACTGACCAACTTTGGCTTTTTATTGGTACAGTTACAAGTTGTAAAGATTGCAGAAGATGCATTCCCTTTCACGAGCTTTGCAGGTCTTTGTCAAGTGTTACCTGTCAAATTCTTCCAGCTGTACATGCTCTTGGTGGAGGATGTATACTGAGGGTACATAACTTACTTTGTCAGTTGATAATGGGTCTGGAGCTGGCAAAGTAAGTTAACTGCTAGTAGTCTCTTGTGATTTCATGTTTATGTCCGTATATTTGGTTCCTTAACTATCATTTTTTACAATTGACTCAGTCCTGTTGCCAACTGAATTTTACTGTTGTTACGATTGTTTTTTTATTTTATCACATTGGCTAAAGGGGGAAGGTTTAGGCCCAATAAAACTAGTTTAACCCCGCAGGTTTGCGCCTGTCAGGAAATTTATTAAGCCTTTGTGTGTCTTGTCTTTTTTTAGTAGTTTACTTTATGTCAATAGGAGTCTAGGATGATGTTTATTTCGCTGAACTTGATTACTCTTTATTCAGGGGCCGACTCCGACCTGCCGTTTGGTGTGGTGTTTTTTCACCGTTCATTGAAGATCTTATGGTGGCTTTGAGTTGTTATTACTCCCCTTTGGGTCGTTGTCTCTTTGACACATTCCCCGTTTCCCTTCTTTTTTCTTACTGGGTGTGACACAACCTCAGCCTTTTTTGGGTAGGAAAAAAGTCGGTTATTAAGCTGTTAAAATCGTGTTCTACTAAATATAGTAATATTTCCTCATTAGAAAATGCCGATATTGTAACCGCTAAAAGTTTTGCCAGGAAACTTGTTGCGAAGTTGTACGACTCAAAATCAGAATTCAAAAGTTCTCATACTGATTTGAATAAGCTTAAGAGTCCGACTTGCTACAAACAAAGATTGTTCCCGTGTTCTTCTCCCTTCTAGCGAATCTGCTTTTACACAGCACGTACTAAGGTGTTGTCTTCAAACACCGGTATGGATGAAATCTAATGAAGCCAGACCTTCAGTAGTATCCCCATATGAGTTTGGTTGGCAGAAAGGGAACAACGGTCCAACACCTGTACTTTTCAATGGTCTTATGTGATCCGATTTCCCCCAAGATCTCATTTGCACATGTAAAGGTCGAAAAATGTGCAGCCAGTCGTGTGTTTGCTTCGAACAAAACCTATCTTGTACAGAGTTGTGTCCATGCCAGTGAATTGATCGAATTCATTGATAAATCAACAAGGTCTTGGTGATGACGATGATGCAGAGACATTATGGAAATTGAATAATATCTTAGCGTTGTAAATATATGATTAAACCACACACTAGTATATAATGTAAACCTGTGGTGTTTACTTTGGAAAATAGTTATAAAACAAAACTAAAATGATAAAGAAATTAAAAATTAAAAAAAAATTGAAAAAATATTGAACTATCAAAAATTCATACAAAAAATAATAATAAAATATATGAAAATGAAATATATGTGTATATAAGATATTTAATTCAAAAATTAATCCTGCCAGACGGTCTCTGACCTTGTCCCGGTTGGTAGGCTTTATACCAACAGGAAACCAAAGTAAAACAGATGATATGTTGGAAAACGATAGAAACAGTGATATAATATGCCGCTATATTTTCATCTAACGACCCTGTCAAAATGTCCGTATAGTTTAACTTTTCAGAATGCACATTGTGGCATAATATGTTCGACCCAAATTGTATGTCAAAAGGTCAAGGTCATTTGAAATTAGTTTTTTTTTACTTCATATTCACATGTATTGGCTATAGCTAAGTTTAACGTTAATGTCACTAATAAATCTGATTTTCTGTTAATTTATGATATAATCATAAGAACTTGAGATATCTGTCCATTCATCAAGGTATGTTCGGTCTTTAATCATGAAAATATGAAAAAAAAACAGAGAAATGTTACCAATGGTGGATTTTTCACTTTCGCAAATGGTTGACCTTTGACCCAAATTTGCCCAAACCTACACCATATTTCACTTCTACGACCGACATTTCTAGAATCTACACATTTCAAGCTTTCCGTTGATATATAATATAGTCGTGTGTTAGTTGGGTGCATTAAAATGAAATTTGACCATATAAGTCACTCACATAATAAGATGATTCAAGGAACTGATTCGTTTATGAGTATATCACAATATTATTAATAAGATATTTTTCAGGCAATCCATTGGCCAGAACATAATCACATGACCCCCTTATTATGTGAGATTGCACAGAAATGACATATCAAAAACGACTGATTGCATGGGTGATATTGCACGGTTACTAAAAATAGCTCAAAATGTAATTCTTGTTCCTCTCACATAAAAAGTCATTTAGAGTTTCCATTTATGTGTTATAACCAGTACAAATGTAAAATTTGATAGTGGAAATTGTGTAAGGCATAATAAAACGTAATGCAGATTTCCTTTTAAGGAAATTGATTAAGGCATATTAAAGCGAAATGAAGATTTCTATATGGCTGGTAAACTGCCATGTTAGTTGTAAATGTACTAAATGAGAAATTCTTTGCTTGCTTCATCTTCTTGATAAACTCCACTTCAGATAACCAGGCTAAACGTGTATGAATCAGAATTTTTGAAATGTATGCAAGAACATATTCAAATACTTCAAAATTAGGATAGTAAAATATAATCTATGTTCATTACTAAAGAAATGACAAAAGAGTTTCAATTAATTTGCATCAATTCGCTGTCGGTCAATATACATCTCTCAGGTCGATATAACATCTTATTGACCTACACAAAGGCTATAATTGTATAATGTATGCAACATAAAAAGCAAATAGTAATATTTAAAAAAAATAATATTGCAAAATATGCATAAAATTACTTTCAGGCTGTTAACAGAGCTAACCTAATATCAACAGCTTCTTCATGGGCGTATATATATGATATGTCACCCCCGATAAATGGACATGTATATGATGGAAGTGCAGATATTGCATTGTCCTACCGAAAAGATGTGGATTACCAGACAGACCTCAGAACATTGTCTAGTTATTGGGAAGGATTTCACGATCCACATTCCACAATAAAATCATACCATGTTAGAGTTGGAACCTGTTCCGGGTGTGATGACGTTCTCACTTATCAGGATATTGGAATAACTTACAGTAAAACTTCAATTACTTTAAAACACATTTTTGTTATGTCACCCCAGACATAGTCGGGGTNTATGCGACAAAATTTTTTTTAAAATGGCCGCCATTTCCAAGATCGTCGTCTTAATACGTAAAAATTTGAACATTGTCAGATTTCAACGAAAATTTATTTCTAGGTAGATTTTGAGGCTGCGAATAAGGTGGAATTATCAAATTGGTGGTCAGGGTTTACATTGGCTTTTGCTTGCAATTGCAAATCTAGCTTTTACTATTATTTTTATGGGCACCCTAAAATATGATGACATGACTTATTTGTTAAATAAAAAACAAAATAGATGAACATTTAATGATAAAACAATAAGTAAGCATTGCATTCAAATTATATATCAGCGTACATGAAGTTGCTATAGGATACACATTCACGACATACACATATAAGTTGAATGAAAATTAGTAATAAGTCTGAAAGGAAGAGGCTATCACCCCTAGTAAGCTTAGTAATGTCTAGGTAAAGGTAAATATGGAAGACTAAATATTTTTCTGAACCGAGACAAAACATCTCCCAGTGCTACTTAAAATATAACTTTTTATATATTTTTCTGAACCAGATTAAACATTATTCAACCGGAATAAACTCGGCTTATGTAAACCGTTCACCGGGAACTCTTACTAGGAGTGGCTATGTTACAAATAATTTTTGCAGTCAGGAGAGTGAATCATTAATTTTAATGTGGTCAACATACATATACTTAATCAGATTACAGGTGACAGGTGGCTGATAAACTAGAAAATACCGAAATTACCGGGGTTTTTTGTACCAAAATTTATTAATTTTTGCATATGCGCATTTCGACAACTTATTGCTCATAAGTGCAGATCAAATCAAAACATTTGGAAATTCATATACCCAAAAATGTGTTTAAGCTAAGAGAAAATACAAAGGTCCTAAATAGCACAGCCAGAATCATCTAAGGTCAGAGCAATGTCAATTTGTCACATTATGTATAGGTCTATTGTAAATATCACTTTATGTAAAGGTCCAGTGTGTTTTAATTTCCCTTACTCCGTTATTGATGTATGTATATTTCAGTACTTCAAACACATACAATTTAAATTCTATAATTAAATTTTGAAACAGCGTTCTCATGTTACAGATTTTACGTTATGTCATATTCATCTTGGGCCTGGTTTAACGTACTTTACGACGGTCACAGCTTGTAACACAGCTGATCTATGTACATCTGTGACGTCAGATGGTGTTATTGTTGACAACAGTCCTCCAACACAAGGACGTATTCAAGATGGTGTAGACAGATATGATCTAGAATATCAGTCACTTCGGTATGTAAACCTATGGCTATATGATGCTAATCTAAATTGTATGTAAATTTAAGCACAACTATAAGATGATAAAGGTACACAATAATTATTTTCGTGGAAAATGACGTTTCTGTGTAATTAGAAATTGACAGGTACCCATAGTACATAATCATTGGTAAAAAGCGTTTGAATAGTGATAGCTGAATTAATAATCTCATATTAAAGTATTTAAAATTTCTTCTCATTGCCTGTCATCTTGATTCGCACGCCTGGTATGTCTAACGTTTAACGATGTACCATATACTTCTGTTGGTTCGAGTTTTTATTGTTCGTGCATTTTAGTAAAGGTTCCTATGTTTGGGTTCTAGTGCTGCTGATGAGGAATAAATTTCCGAAATGACCATACAGCTCATTAAATTATTGCAGTTGGAGTTAACATATGTGTTATGGTTTCATGTTCATTTACTCCATATCCTTTTGTAAAATATTGTATTACAATTTTCTTTGCAGAATTTTTTCCATTTTTGGTTATGATTAATGTCATTCTTATTGGAATTCAACACTATCTTAATTTTCTCTGCCATTTTTGATAATGCTGTCTTCTGGTTTTAACATTTCTGCAGATTGTTGAAACCACTTTGATTTTAGTGAATGCAAAGCATAATCGTTCCTTATTACACTAAGGCTTTTACTTTAATTTTCTATAAAAAAAATTCCTTTTGGGTAATATAGATTCCGACTTATTATTACAACTTCTAATTATATATACATTTGAAAAAGAATTCACTTTGCTGAATATCACAACTTCTAATAGACCATATCCAAGTTCATGGTCTGCACTCCCTAATTTATACTTTTAGACTGATCCCGGTGTGGACATACACTGGTTCCCCATTCCTTGTTGTAATTAGCTCTAAGGAAAATAGAAATATTCTCACGTGACTTTCTGAGAAAAACGAAGATGTCAATATATAAAGCAAGAGCAGGAAAATATTTTGGAACATTTCATTAGATATATGCCCAAAGGAAACAAAATACAATGTATTTCTGTCAGTGACAGGCAACTGATTTCAGGATTCTTAAGTTAAATAAATGATAGTATAAAAGAAAATATTTTTATATTACATGATTTCTGAGATCCATTTATCAGTACAAAATCACCAAAGATTATTCAAACTAGATACATGTGAATAAAACACCTACTTTGAAGTTTTAAATATTTGTGGTTGTCCACATCCAAGAAAGATAACTCTTACAAAGTGATAATTTAGGGAGTGCATACCAGATCATACAATGAACCTGGATATCACCTATTATATATACATTTGTTTCCTGTTATCTTTTTTATTCCATTTGAAGAATTCACTTGGCTGAAAAATCTTATCCGGGATAATAAGATACTTCTGTAGCATTAGACTTTATATTTCCAGTACTTTTCTTTTTTTTTTAAAGTAACAGTCAAAATAGAATTTATCTTAAAACTAATACTGTTTTCGGCACCAGATAAAACGCATTCGAATATAAGTTACACCTCCTTCATCCTAAAACCATTCAGCATAAGTTGCAACTAATGAACAGAAGCGAAGGATTGCATGTAGCCTGCAAGTTATATTGCACCTGTATAAAGTTTAACATCTATGGGTTATAATGGGATTTCATTTAATGAAAAATATACAAAGGTCTATATTATACAATAATCATTAATAATTTATTATCAAAGTACTTACTTTGCTTTCCACATGCCATCATAATTTAAAAAGATATATATATATTATATCCTGTGTTTTGGGATAAATAGCATGGTTGTTTGAAAAAGTTCATTACTTATTCTGATTAAAGCTTATAAGCAATAAATCAAATATATGTGCATGTGTAGCTAGTGTCATATCCTCAAATTTTCATTCATCCCTCGATTGGCATCTTGAAATTTACAACAATGGTAGACTATAAAGTAAGTTTAATGTCAAACGCGGTAACTTAACTTTCCAGTAGCCAACTTCCCTTTTCTTTGTAGCAATATCACAACATCGCCGGGTTTCGAGTTTCCATTCCCCAACTCATACACTACTCAAGGGGCCTGTTGTGCTACTCAAGGGGCCTGCTGTGGATACAATGACTTCCTTGATAAAATCTGCTTCCTCACAAAAAAACTATTTAAACAAGGGTATGTTACCCATAACTTTGAGTGTTTACGATCGACATCACGAATAATGGATATATATCTGTGGAATATCTGCTACCCTTATGACAACCAATTTTTCCTTTCGAAGCTTAAGATTATTGTAAATTCTACTGAGTTTTCCTTTTCTACAGTATCTGACATGTTCAACACGGCGGGTGTCTTATAAGACGCAGGAGTTGCTTACTCTACCGGTGTACCTAATTTCGCCAAAAGTTTTAAATTGGGTCCGTTTTGTTCATCTGAATGTTAGCTTGTACAACTGAATAATCGTATTCAGAAGAAAAAAAAGTTTTAACAATGTAAAGGGTGGTTTCGATGAAAAAAATAATGGAAAACTAACTGAACAAAATTTGGGAGCACCTACTTCTGCAAGACGCCTTCAGATGCCATTAAACCGGTTTAATACATCGTTCTTGTGAAATGCCTGTATCATGTCTGGACCATTGCGGTTAACAATTCTCTGGTGTTTTTGCACCTGCTTTGTCTTTTTGCCCGTTCAAATTTTTGCTCTTGACAATTCTGTTCTGTAATTATCGTTATAACCATCATGTCATAAAACAAAATCAGCCCATTCTACAAGATTAACAAAAAGGCTTAACAGTCATTCCTGGTAGCATGACATCTTTACTACATCCACTGTTTAGTTTCAGCAAGCTTATGAAGATTGTTGTTCTGCATAAATAGATTGCAACTGATGACCACTCATTAACAAAATGTGGCTGTATGCGCATAACCGACTTCAAATTAACTTCAAAAAGGTAAAAGAAACATTTGAAGAAATTAACTACGTGTTTGTCGTCCAATCGTTCAAGAAGAACATATCCATACATGTTCTGACGAGGGCACAATATTTCAAGAAGCCGGTGGTGACAACACTTCAGCTACTGAAGAAGATCAATAGCTTGATGACAACACATAACTCTTTTTAAAGATGACGAAGACACAGCACTGACAGCTTTTCTCGCGACGGTGATAACGAAGCTTTGGAAACGGTTCTGGTTGGTTGCAAGTGACTTTTTAATAACTTGAAGATTCCTTATATTATTTTTATTAACATTTACATGAAAAATACTGTAATAATTTGCATAATAAAATAAGCATTGAAACTTAAAAATCTATCTTTCAGGAACTACATTTCAGCAAAATGGTATGGATTTACTGATCCTCAGTCAGGTATTGACAGATTTTCATGGCGAGTAGGAACTAAGACGGGTGCAGATGATATTGTTAGTTCTACATCTTTACCTATATCTGACATGTTGGTAGAACCAGATCTACTTAACAAATTACCAACGGGGAAAAGAATATACTTTACAATTAAAGCTTACAATAAGGCTGGTAAGTTTCGAAGATGCAACGACAAGACGTTATTGCGTTGTACATGGTGGTCTACTGATTCAGTTTGACTGTTTTGAACACCTTACCTAGCCTTAAATGATTAAATTATGAATGGTCACAAGAGATGAATACAAAATTGTAAATAGATTTAAAAGATCAAGAAAAAAGAGAATTTTATTTTCTTTGTAATTGATGCAAAATGTTCGCTAATAAATAACATCCATGAACACATATCCATTACAAACTCAGCAAGGAATCGAAAAAAACTGTATTGTTTGTATATGAACGACTATTCAGAAAATAATTTGAATCAATGATATAGCAGCATAAATATCTAGTCACACATCTGTTGTTTGGCAGTAAAACATTTTCTGTTTATAAAAGTGGTCAAGAGTCAACTGTCCAGTGACTGATTATATGTCACATGATTTGTAATTTTTACATGCAGTCGTTCTATGATATGCGATATTTAATTTATAGTAATAACCTTAATCAGCTCATACATTTGTATTTGTTGTTTTAACACGAGGTGAAACTCGATCGATTATATTATTCTATTTTATCTGATATGATTAAGTTATAAAAACCAACATGGCGGGATACCTCTACAAAGACTTACACGACATGGTTATAGTTTTCCTGAATCAAAACAAATAAAGAGCATAAACACAATAGAAAATAGTTTCAACCTGGCGTGAACAAGGGATTCATGAAATTAAGGTCAAGTTTATAGCTCTTTGAATACAATACTTCCAAAGCAAAATCTACAGTTTCATTGATATATATTGTGACGAGAGCAAGTTATGAGGAAATTGAATGATTTATGAATTTAATAGACTATTATTAGCTGTAAAACAACATTTAACATGGTAATATATTACAAAGTGATGTACTCTTGCATCACTGTGGAAGTACTTTTATTCGTGGACACCAATTTTCGTGGTTTTCCTTAATAATATTATTTCGTTGGTACTTAATTCGTGGTTTCAAATTCTATGCATTGAAGCCTAAGGGGAAAATGCATTTCGTTGGGAACTTAAATTCGTGGATTTAGCGAACCACGAAATTCACGAAAATTGGAACCCCACCAACAATAGTACTTTCACAGTATTTGTTTGCAGTTTTTGCTAGTATTTGCTTTTACTATCTAATATTGCGAGCTAGGTGGAAATTGTCAAACAAGAAACAAATGCTATATCATGAATATTTAGATTCAATCATAAATGTATTGTTGGTTAGTCAATCATAAATGTATTGTTGGTTAGTTTATATTTGATTTTAAGGTTTGAGTACAGAAGCTTCATCAAACGGCTTTTACATTGACGAATCGAAGCCAGTAATAAAGAGTAAACCACGCCTATCAAGGGATGTTGGGTCCATCCATGAAGATTCTTTGGTATTTAGGAGTACAATCAAAGTGGCATGGGAAGCAGAAGATAAAGAGTCATTCATTCAGCGTCAGTATCTATCAATAGCATCACACATAGGAGGAGATTTTAACACAACTTCCACAGAGGTAATTAATGCACATAAAAATATTTGTTCTTAACATCTTATTTTATTCGACAACAGTAATTTAAGTGTGATGGACAAGGTGCTATTCTTACTTGTACCCGTTATAATAAGAACAAATTAGAATTTTGCCATGCATAAATAAAAGAGAACTTTTTATCGTGTGTTTGTTTCATATTTCACCTTTGTACCTTTATAGGTAAATGGTATTGTAAGGGAGTATACATTTTCCCGAATTGATTTACATGATGGTGCAAATTATTCAGTAAAACTTATTGTATGTAATGGTGCCAGATTGTGTGTGGAGGATGAATCTGGTGGATTTATTGTTGATAGCTCTCCGCCAACAGCAGGTAGGTATTATACTCGTTGAAGGGTTGTACCCATTTGAATTTCATCAGGCATTGGTGACTTCAAGATGAAGAACAACAATAAAAGCGTTGCTCCATTGCTTAGTATTGCCATGTATTTGTAGAGACTTTGCATCATTTGCATTTACTCCATATCCCTTCGTTGTTAATATATCCTCCATCAATACAAAGAAGCTCGGTATTGTGAAAAGATGTGCTGGAAACATTGTGAAAACACCAAGCCATTATTGTACACTCTTTTATTACATTATATTGGTGTGTCTTAGTCCTAGTTGTTTTTACTTGTCTCCCCTCATATCACACGTCTTTTACCTATATATTCTTGCTGTAGCTAAGTGTCATGACTGGAGGTCATTAACAGAGAAATATCATTAACAAACAAATATAAAAAAAAATCATAATTGTTGAATAATATTAAAGATTGGGTTTCTTTATGTATATTTATATATTTTATGCTGTATGCTGATTACTAATTAATATTTAATTAAAAATTTGTTCTTGAATCTTAGGATTCCCTCATCTTTTTCATGTCTAAATATCAATCTATATTATAAATTATGCTGTGTGTGAGAAGAAATTGTGTAAATAGAGAAAAAAATTAAGAATTAAAAATCAACGACAGTAGCATACCGAAGGAACAAAGGAGGGAAATCCACAAAAATCGAAGTCCAAAGACATGGCCAAAACGAGAAAACAGAAAAAACAATGGCGCCAGACACAAAACAATGACGTTAGACAGACACAAAGCACAGAAATAGAAATCACAACATTCAAAACAAAGGCACTCACAGTGTGAACTCCAGTGAAACTGAGAGTGACATGAGGTGCTCCGGAAGGGTAAGCATGTCCTACTCTGTTAACAGCACCCGTCACACTGTGAGTGAGTCGATCCAGGAAAATGTCAAAGTCGGTAGTCAAATCCGGGAAGACGTGAATCTAGCTGAAAATGTCCACTTTCATTTGAGATACTGACATGTCATATCTTTCAATGATGTCATGGTGACGGCCATAGAATTTCTTGAGGGATGAAATTAACATAGGTTGAACAAATCCCTGAATAGCAGCTTTTGGGACAGCATTTTTGCTCTGTTAAAAAAAATCACTGTACAAACTACACGCTCGACAGTAACGAATCAACTGTGAAATGTACACTCCATAGACTGGAGAGGTAGGCATATTGCTGCTTAGAAAGGGAAATGGAATAAAAAAGATAACAGGAAACACCTACAATGGCCGAAAAAAATAGCCACATGCCTGAAAGTAAATAGGAACTGCACAAGAAAAAAACCCACAATTAGTTCACAAAAGTTCACAATTGGGAAATTAAAATCGTCACGCTTGTCCTATAGCTTAGATTTCAAACAGATGTGCTGGAAACTTTCTGTAGAAAGCGTTTTTATCAGATCTTTCCAACGTTCCTTTTTTTTTAGTTTTCATTCCATGTTCACCTTGGATGCAATAGTATAATCCTTCCATTCTACAAAATGCGCCGAAAAATATATAATACTGAATAAGACAACTAGTGTACCAAACCAACTTTTAGCTCTATTTGTCAATAGTTTACTGTTTGTCAGTGATTTCTTCTCAAACTTTGTAAACTTAACCATTACATTATAAGTAATACAAAATAATCAAGTTATTAATTCAAGGTTTGTGAGATGAGTTTAGGCGTATTTTCAAAAGTCAGTAAGGGATCTGATCATGTGATAAATTTCCCATGATATTTTGTTGCGTGATTTATATTTTTTTTTTTGTTTTGGACAGCCTTGTAAAATTGACGGGTATAGTAAATTTGCATTAGATTTTCGCATTCGAAGCTTTTAATTTTCGAATCAAAGGTAAAATGATTTCACAACACATCCTAGTGCCATAACAATTGGAAATTAATTGCAAATTTTCTTTTCAAAATTAATCAAAATGACACTTTTTTGGTATGCAAAACAAAACAACACCTATAGAGTACCGAAGGAAAAAAAAAAGCGAAATAGATTTCATAAATTAAAGTCTAGAATCTCGGCAATTATTAAGATATCAGCGGACTTTAGTACAAAGGCATGACCCAACCACAAATCACACAGACATCATAAATATAAAACTCAAAATTAAAACACTTTATGAAAAAAGCAATGAAGGGACAAAATCTCAATAAATACATGGTAAATCAAAGCAATTGAACAACGTTGTTATTGTTGTTCTTTATCTTGAAGTCACCATGAGGCCTTCAACAACGAGCTTTGAAGTCTAAAAAAAACAAAAGTGGTATCAGGTTTTCAGGAAGGGTGAGCATCTCCTGTCCTAATAACGGCACCCGTCTATCTGTCAGTGAGTCAATTCAGAATCCAAACCTGTAATGTAAACTCCGAAAAGTCTTAAAATCTAGCTAAAATATTTGTTCTCAATTGTAAAACTGACAGTATATATTAGGCTGACGGTATCCCTGACTGAGAAGTTTCTGATGCGAAAAAAAATATCGGCTTTTTAAGATATGATTTATAACCTACCAATAGTTTAGCCTCACTTTACTATCCACCTTGTTTTAACAATATAAGCACTGGATGTGGTCGTTTTCAGTTTTTGTAAACAGAGTAAATTAAATGTTGTTTTTTATTTAGTTACAGTACAAAGAACAGAAATACTTCTCTTTTTTATACCCCCCGCAAACGAAGTTTAGGGGGTATATAGGAATCACCATGTCTGTCCGTCTGTCCGTCTGTCCCCTTTCGTGTCCGGAGCAGAACTTTTGTACCGTAGCACCTAGCATTATCAAACTTGTTGTGTGGATGCATCATAGGAAGACGAGGTGTTGCGTACCAAATTTAGGTCACTGTGACCTTGACTTTGACCTTTGACCCTTATAATAGTAAAACCATGTGCATTTCGTGTCCGGAGCAGAACTTTTCTACCGTAGCACCTAGGATTATCAAACATGGTGTGTGGATGCATCATGGGAAGACGATGTGTCGCGTACTAAATTTAGGTCACGGTGACCTTGAATTTGACCTTTGACCTTAATCATAGAAAAACCATGTGCATTTCGTGTCCGGAGCAGAACTTTTGTACATTAGCACCTAGGATTATCAAACTTGGTGTGTGGATGCATCATGGGAAGACGATGTGTCGCGTACCAAATTTAGGTCACTGTGACCTTGACTTTGACCTTTGACCTTTATGATATTAAAACCGTGTTCGGAGCAGAACTGTTGTACCGTAGCACCTAGGATTATCAAACTTGGTGTGTGGATGCATCATTGGAAGACGATGTGTCCCGTACCAAATTTAGGTCACTGTTACCCTGACTTTGGCCTTTGACCTTTATGATAGTAAAACCGTGTCTGGAGCAGAACTTTTGTACAGAAGCACCTAGGATTATCAAACTTGGTGTGTGAATGCATCATGGAAAGACCATGTGTCGCGTACCAAATTAAGGTCACTGTAACCTTGACTTTGACCTTTGACCCTTATGATAGTAAAACCGTGTCCAGAGCAGAACTTTTGTACCGTAGCACCTAGGATTATCAAACTTTGTGTGTGGATGCATCATGGGAAGACGATGTGTCGCGTACCAAATTTAGGTCACTGTGACCTTGACTTTGACCTTTGGTCTTTATGATAGTTAAAAGAACTTTTGTACCGTAGCACCTAGGATTATCAAACTTCGTGTGTGGATGCATCATGGGAAGACGATGTTTCGCGTACCAAATTTAAGTCACTGTGACCTTGACTTTGACCTTTGACCTTAATGATAGAAAAACCATGTGCATTTCGTGTCCGGAGCAGAGCTTTTGTACATTAGCACCTAGGATTATCAAACTTGGTGTGTGGATGCATCATGGGAAGACGATGAATTTCTGTTAGATTTACTTTCCAATTACCATTAGGCTAAAGGTCAAATTTCAAAATGACATGCCTTGGTACTCAAATGCAGTTGCGGTGGGTATTAGTCTGGCTTTGCCGACAGCTCTAGTTATTTTAGTGTCGTATACCGGTTAATATGTTGTATCTGTTCGTTAATGTCTCCATTTCTAGTTTATAAAATCAAAACATTTCAGGTATGTTTGCCATTAAAACTGATCATGCTGCTAACCTTCATCGTCATGTAGATGGCTGGATGACCTGGTCACGTTACAAACTTTGGTTGTCATGGTTAGGATTCTCAGACATACAAACTGGAATCGACAGATATTATGTGTCCCTTGGTAGCCAATACATGCTTGATGATCTAAATAAGGTAAATATTCAAACTTCAATTTTCCATACTATTTTTATTAATCTCGCGGAAAATATAAATAAGGTATTGTTTTAAGATATATAAGAAATCGTTTTTGTAAATCTGTCATGGAATCCTAGATTGATATTAATTATATTGTGGTAATCGATAAAATTACATAGTGTCATTTGTCTTTCCTTCAGATAGCTGGAACACCACAACAGTTTCTACATAATCAATCAGGAATCGATAAACAAGATGAAGGTTATGTGCAGATTTTTGAAGTGGACACCAATAACATGGCCAGTTTTGAACATGTGTTTGTCAGTGTATGGGCTGTTAACAGGGTACATATGACATTATACACTCAGGCAGAATATAAGAAAAGATTCTAAGATTTGTTTTTTAAATGACTCAGTAACACAAGAGCTGCAAAACATAATGGAAGTTTTTTTTTGGAAAATACAACATAAATCTTGCTATAGTTAAAACATTGATCATTAATATTCATTGGAAAAGTAAGTTATAAAACAACACTTAGCAATTTTCAAATACGAGCTAAAATTTTAGTTCTAAAAAAATGGTACACCAAGCACAGTAACTGGTGATCACTTTTTGACCCTACATGAAGCATAAAATTTTCCGAATTTAAACGGCACTGATATTGTAACAGAGTTTTGCACAATGCATTTAGTGTTATAAGTAACAAAAATATTTCTTAAGGATGTATTCTCCTGACAGGTCAAAATTTTCCTGCATCAAGTTTTTCCCGAAAGCTATATTATTATAATGCAAATACCATGAAAAAATTCATTTTTGAAGAGAAAACCATATGTCCGTGTGCATTTTATTGCACTATAGTCATTTGAAAACCTCTATTTTTGGCGATTTTCTGCAAATTGCATCAATTTTGGCCTATTTTGGGGCCATTTTTGGTTAAAACATGAATTTCTAGCATCAAGTTTTCTCTCAAAGTTTCCAGATTGTTAGATCTCATGAGCCTTAAGAATTATCACTAATGAAAAACATAGGTCCGTGATGATATAAGAAACTTTTGTAGGAAAATATTGCTTTTTTTTGTCCAATTCAAGACTTTGTTAAAAACTGTAAAAATCTAGATTTCTCAAAATTTCCATCAACTACACAGTCAAAACTCAGAATTTTTTATTTTAATAGTTGGACAATTATATCTTTAAGAACTCAGGAAAGAAACAATATGAATAAGATGAGTACTTTCCTTGAAAATTTATTTAATTACCCCTACCCCAAAATCGGCTAAATTCTGGCCGAGATCAATGGTTAAAATTAGTCAAAAATTAAAATTTTCCATTTCTCGAAAACTACTGGTCATAGGAACATAATTTTTTGAAGCAATTTCGGAGGGTCATTATATGATATAAATCAATGAAAAAATGTCACTCATAAGGCAAGTTTTAAGAATTATTCATAAACGAGATTTGAACGAGACTGAAACCTCAGGAGAATACATCCTTAAGTTAAATGGTCTAAATGTTAACATGCACTTACAAATTTGCTTACAGATTTTTATATGAGCTCTGCATGTTATATAATATATTTTCAGAGCGAATTATCCCGTATTTTCAATATCCTGGCCAATTAAATAGGATGCTACAATAATAGTTTAAATAAATGCTTAATCGGAGATTTAACAAAAAATTTTAAAGTTTGTTCTAGCCTCACCTATTGTTATAAGTATTAGTTTGGTTTGTTTTTTACTTCTAGATTGGACTTCAGAGCAGAATGATACATTCACAGTTTAAGCTGGTGCCCGGGGGATCACTAGTTTTAATTAGACGTTGTTCTGCTGTTACATGTCTTGGTCATTGCGTTTGTGCAGCACAGGGGCACAGGTGTACATTAAGTGGAAATAACTGCAGTGATGTCACAACAGGTATTGATTGCAATATCTGACAAAAGTCTTATCTTCAACCAAATACGATTCGAACATTTCACTTGAACTGCTCTAATACAATAAGCAATCGAATGTAGTTATTTGATAAAAGAAAACACTTTCAACAAGATTTACGATAACTGTTCAATTTACAGTCAAGATAGAATATTTTGGTATATGCATGGTGCAAATAACGTTCGACACCTAAATAAGCTTAATGTGAAATAATTCTTTGAGCGTTTTGATTAAGCAATAAAGTGATTTGATTGCCTTATTATAAAAATCAAGTGTTCATCTCCCAGTATGTACAAGTATAAGTAGTAATACGATAATCAGTGACCTCCGAATATAGATTTCATTTCACTATGATCGCTTAAAAAAAGATTTGCCATGATTTTACTGACTTTTCAAATGTGAGCCTCTTCTTCTGTTCGAATGGTATGCAACATATTGTGACTTGACCCAATGTGCTTGTTATTGCTTAGTTCAAAAATGCGTAGTTTGCCGATATTCAAACCTCATTATCTATTTAACATATACAACTATGGACATCTTCACTCGAACCCATTAAGGACTGAGACCCGGTGCGTCGACCATCTGAGTGCATCCTGTTATGCATGAAGTATGCATGAGATATGATATGTGCAAAGTTAAAATCGAAGCTTGAGACAAGTCCAAAAAATTAAGATGGAACAAATTAGTGCTCGATTTTAATCTTATGTAAACAAATCAGTCGCCACTTGATGGACTTTCACTTTATACTGGTAAATCGAGATGAAATCAGTAGAATTTACGATTTGTTAATTTCAATTTTTCTTCGTCATATCCTTTTGGGATTAGGTATCTAATTAGTAATTAACATCTGATGGTGAAGTTCTCGTTTTGAGAAGACACCCTAGCATATAGTATCACCTGAAATACATATAAGCCGTATGCAGAGGAGGAAGACATCTCTTGACTTACTACTCAGGAATCGGTTTGAAATCATCATTTTTGTCATAAAATCTTTTGTTAAGGTAGATAGACACTTATATTTATATCCATGGGATTTTGCTAGAAGTATGTTCAATTTAAGAACCAATCCTACCAAGCCGAAATATGTAATATAAAGTATTGGTCACAATACTTGTTTTTTCTAGAATAGAGGTCAAAGTTTGTTCATTTTTAACCATTTTCACCTATTTTTAAATAGAATGCAAGGATAATATGGAAATGCAGTTTCCAGCTTTTTTCCATGAGAATTTTATATAATTTTGTAAATAGATAGTTTATGATATGATCTATTAATTACAATAAAAAATATATATATGTCACCATGCTTTTAATGGATATATTTAACGAACTCTCTGGATTAAACATTATTTACGGGAAAAGGGAAGTATTTCGCGGCAAAATGGACAAAATGTGACGTTTCACATGTGTCATGCAATTGTGGCGTCACAAAGGAAAAGCTGTCACGTTACTGTGTCGACCCCAAATTAAAACCTTACCCATATCCGACTGTTTATTTTTCAAATGCACGACTGACGTGCGCGCCGCAACATCATCTATCTACATTAAGCCTTGAGTCTTAATTACTTTCGAGAAACAAATCTAAATACCAAGTTTATTTTTAGTTTCTGTTAGTAAAAAGTTTAGGAATGTTTCTAAGTAAACAAATATAATAGTAACTGATTATTAAGGCTGTCTATTTATTCTAACATTTTTATCCATTTTAATGTATATTTCCGAAAGTAAATGTCTTTGAATTTGCAATATCCAAATGGCAGAAAAATTTGATTGATATTCTGGGTAAATCCTGCTTAGATAGCTCTGTCGTTAGCTGATTTTGGCTTTCCATTTACTAGGTATTTGTTCTTTTTCGCCTTTTACGCACATTTCAATTCACCGTCTTCCATACATTTTTATTTGTTCTGCACTGGACAGACATAAATTGACAAAACGACCATCTACAGAAACTAAACTACAGTAACTTCTGTATTTGAATATATTTTTACCAATTGGATTGATGCCTTTGCTGATCGACTGTTGGTTATGCCGGTATTCATCAAACCGAAAACAATTTTATTAGAAATCTTGTATAAAACTAACATATAGCTGGGCTTTTCACATAGACCCTATTGGCTATATGTTCACTCTAAACTAACAACGGCAGTAGAATACCGAAGGAACAAAGGGATGAAATTCACAAAAATCGAAGTCCAAAGACCGTGCAAAAACAAGAACACAGGAAACAATGACGTTAGACACAAAAACAATGACGTTAGACAGTTACAAAGCACAGGACCAGAAATAATAACATTCAGAACAAAGGCACTCACAGTGTGAACTCCAGTGAAACTGAGAGTGACATCAGGTGCTCCGGAAGGGTAAGCATGTCCTGCTCTGTTAACAGCACCCGTCACACTGTGAGTGATTCAATCCGGGAAAATGTCAAAGTCGGTAGTCAAATCCGGGAAGTAAACGAGGTGCTGAGAGCATATGTAGTATTTAACAAACACATCTTGTTTTAATTGATTATTCTGATTCAGATTTCCTCACTATTTACAGGAAACCCTAATAACATTCTTGGTGTTTACGACATCACTAACCTACAATCCGAGGCTGGATTTGATGACATGAAATACACTCCATCAAACGTTGCTATGGCGGCAAAATGGCAAATTATACAGGCACAGGGATTGCGGCCTTTATGGTCTGTAATATTATATAAATAACTGATGGTGATTGTTAAGGTGGTTCGATAGTATTCCGCCATTTTGATTTCAAGTTTCATGTTTTTATAAAATAAATCTTTACAATATTTCGCTTAAAACTCAAATAATGGCCCATCTAGTGTAAATTTTAGACGAAAAATTCAGAATACTATTTGTACTGTAATTTTTTTGAAATGAAAATTTAAACAAGGGTGTTAATTTTAAAAAATATTTTACAAAGAAATCACTACGAAAATTTTGATTTTGTGAAATAATTACATGATGAGGTCCGTGACCCCCATTTTTCTTTTTGTTTTTAGATAGAGGGGCTACATGTAGCAATATATAAAATTAATCAAAATGTTCATGGATGTAATTGGAATAATTTTTTTTAAATGATAATTTTCCTTAACATTCCACTAAAAAATCCCCATTTTCGGTCAAGGATTGTGAGCTTATATGGCCCATGATCCCCAATTTTTATTTAACTTTTTTCGACGTTCAATTTTTTCGAAGTCTAATTCTGCAAACTTTTGAAAAACTCGGAAGGATTTTGCTTATACCCCCTCCCCGAACCACCTTAAAACAAAATAAGACTGATTCAGTGATAACACTGATTTTATGCTATGATGTAAATTTAAGGGCGATATATCAGGCCGTTTGTTCAAAGGTCTATTATAAAAACAGCAACTTTATCACACTTCAAGGAAATACTTAATCTTATCTCGCAAGAGGTTATTTCTGCAAAAGATTTAGATTACTTTCTGATTCTTGTACTAAAATTTTATTGTTGCCTGAAAGTATCAACAACCAAAAAAACAACTTTACTACAGTCTTCCTTGTTTTAATCTGCATATCGGGCTTCTTTCACCCATAAAATTGACATGTATGTGCGTTCATTTATAAAACCTAGCCTCGTTTTGAGTTTCCTTACAAATTCTGTCAGACTGGCTTGGCACTTTTTTTAGATGCATTTATTTTGAAAGGTTTTATATTTTTCCCTTATCAATAAATAACAAACTTGATGATGTGCCTTTTCGCAATTTATATTAGCTAAAACTTAAATTTTGTAATATTACCATGTGACAAATGTACGCAGAATGATTCAAAACAATGAAAAAGCTTATTAATTTCTTACAGCATTTGACAATGCCGATGATTTATACGGGTTATTGTTTTAAACTTCGGTCATTGAAACATTGAGGTACATTGTAAGACATGCAAGTGCATCTAATTTTCTAAACGAAACGGTTGTTAAACTGTTCACCTTAATTTTATAGAATATCAAATTTAGCAAGTACACATCACATGGTTACAAAAAGGCAATTTGATGTCAGTGTAGAGATATATTAAAATTATTCAGTTGAGCATCCTTAGAGCAAGTTTTCAGTCCTTTCCTCTGCTCTTTTAGACCTTCAATGCATAGATCACACTCTAACCTATCGACACTTCCATTTACAATATTCAGAGATGATGGTCTCTCCAGATACAAGTAGCTGTATTGTCATTTTAAGCCTTAAAACAATATTTAAAAAGTGCAAGAGCACTCCTTTGAGTACTTCTTTTTGGACTACTTTTGGATTATGGCTTGAAATATATTTTTAATGCTGCTGATGAATTGTTACTCCTTGAAACACGTGTACAGCATAACGAAATTTACTGTTTTTTGCGACTTCGGTATTTTTGGTACTTATAACATGTTGTTCTGTGGTGTAACTGTTTGAAGTAATTAATACATCTAACTGTTGCTGAAAATTTAGATAATTAAAATGTCATTGTTTTTGTGTATTGTATTACACCAGTTTTGAAAAATCCTTATTCACAAATCAAATAGATTTTTTATGTCGACCCAGACAAGTCGGATGGCATGTTGTTATTCTATGTTTGATCTGATTATAATTATGTCAACCCAGACGCAGTCGTGTGAAATGTTATTGTTTTACGTTTTTTTGTTTTTTTTAAGATTTTTCTTTTTCTTGCAATGGGTTCTTTGTCCGATCAATTATTTGAATATGGTTATATGTGATGAAATAAAGTAAGTGAGAACTGAACTTGATTTGGCAATTAGATGATGCTTACAATGAAAAAAAAAATTAGAATGGCCGCAATTTTACATCAAAAATTAGGATTCAACACCTCAGACACTGCAGTGTAGAATTTGATCATACTTTGCATAAATATTATATGAGATGAGAGGAAGAAATCTATGCGAAAAGAAATTGCGATGTCCACTATGTCACTGTCGCAAAGGTGGGTTTCATAAAAAACAAAAGGCATCTCAGGTCGTGTTCCATTATTGTGAATAATTAATTCAACACTGTCACTATATATATCTTTATTAAATGACCCTGATAAATATGAAAAGAGATAACTCTAACTAAATATTCAGTAACAATTACCAAAACATTGGTTAAACATTCTTATACATGATATTAGTAATTAAACCTTGTCTCTTTATCAAAAGTACTTATTTTTTATATTAAATAAATTACAAATTATTCCTAGGTTGTGACTCCGAATAAGACTTTATACAGAATAAATAAAAGTATGTCTCATGATACATTTACAATTTACACTTATATAAACACAAATCTATCAGTGTCATATCATAGCATTTACTCCAGGATCTGAGATGTATGAAACAATTATGTAAAATAAAAATAGCTAAATTAAGCATAACAAAACAAAGCAGTGCTAAGCATTATGAAAAGCCATGCTATAATGTAAATAACTAAAAAAAAGTTTATCTAAGCAGCCATGCTTAGCAAATAAATAAAATACAATAAGGAATAACCTACCATGTGGGAGGTACAAAATGGGTCCTCGTCACAATTCACATAATCAAAATGGCTACATCGTATATATAGTGGCTACATCATATCTACCTAGTGCTGTTTTACTAACTGGTATATGGTATTCTGTAAACAAAATATACAATTATACCATGGTGTTTATTTTCTATGGTCATTTCTATTTAAAAACAAAATCATATTTACACCAATTTCTCATCTTTTCAAGATTAACGGTAGAGTTATTCAAGTATAAAACAATACTATTTATAATATCTTCATAAATAAATAACTATTATTATATAGAATCATGTACATTTACAGTCTCATGTATGTTTGCATAAATGTTAGCTGAAATCTTTATTAAAAGTTGAATTATTGCCTATCTATGCTATTCATTGTTTAATATTTAAAGTCTGTGTTTTTAAATCATTTTAAGGAGTATATCCCTCATGCAAAGATCTGTCCTAAGCTGTTTTTGGTTTCCTATTTAGATCATATTTGGTAATTTGTTCTCTATCAGTTTTTAAACATCTTTGACGTTATGGTCTTGCACATGTTTAGATTTTATCTGCACTCAAGAGACATAAGTTGTCGAAATGCGCATATGCAGAATCAAAATTCACAGTAACTTCGGTATTTAGTTATTTGTTACCACTGGGTCGATGCCACTGCTGGTGGACTGTTAGTCCCCGAGGGTATTCACCATCCCAGTAGTCAGTACTTTGGTGCTGACCCGAAAGCCGATTCTATTTAAAACCTTACAATATCTAATTTTTGTAAATTTTGTTGAAGCTAAGGAGTATCTCCCTCATGCAAAGCTCTGTCCTGAGCTGATTTTGGTTTCCTATTTAGATCATATTTGATAATTTGTTCTCTATCAGTTTTTAAACATCTTTGACATTATGGTCTTCCACATGTTTAGATTTTATCTGCACTGAAGAGACATAAGTTGTCGAAATGCGCATATGCAGAATCAAAATTCACAGTAACTTCGGTATTTAGTTATTTAAATAAGTCATGTCTCATACTCCATAATACATTCTTTCTGATCCATTCATTCTGTCAACTTTCATACAAAACATACAAATAAAACATTCAAAACATTCATACCAATGTAAGTAAACATGTAGGAATGGTAAATATTAGCTGAAAACTAACCTTAGATAAGGAATCAGATGATTCAACAAAATATTAGAAATGGCTGACAAAGTCATGTGTGTCTTGACACCACAGAGAATTTTGAAAGAGTGGCCCAAGAACAAAGAAATTTTCCCTCCTAGAAATCAAACTGAGATTGACCCCTTGTAAATCTATGAAAGTAAGAATATAGACCTTTAACCATAAAGAAATAGGTAAAATCAAGAGGAACACAAATGAAAAACTGATTCAATGAACCATAAAATAATTAAGGAATGTTTATGTAAATAGTGGAGCATAGAATTAATCTATGTATTTTATAAAAGAATTATAATATGTTAAAATCATGTAATTATATTTATTATATTATTAAAACATACATCTATTTCATATTTACTGTAACCTGTTATAATATGGAAATAAATCACACTACCACATCAACTTTGCACGCGAACTGATTTCTAGGTAGAATTTTAGTCTGTGAATAAATTGGAATCATCACATTGGTTGTCTGGGATGACATCAGCTATTGTTCGCAATTGCAAATTTAGTTATTCTTCTTCAAAAGCAATTTCAAAATGGCCAATATTTCCCAGCTAGCCACCAACATACATTGTGTGTGTGTGTGTTTGTTTGGTTTCTTTCTTAAGCATTGAACACACGTAATAATATTACTGTTTTGTGTGTTTCAGTTATCTTTTTTGACACGAAATATGTATATTTTGTAAGGTATGAATGGACAGCTGGCCTTACGTTAAAGGATGAACCAGAGGGAGTATTTGACAATCTTAATGAAGATCATGCAGGCCAAAGAAATATTGCAATTTTGAATTTAAAACGAGGTATTATTAGTGTTTGTCTTGAAGATGATTGATGTAAAGATTTTGTTTTGTTGTTCTGTCTTAGTAAGACAATTGGTAAATATTTGATTTTGACTGAACGGTGTGTATCAATAATTTTGTGCTGGTCAATGAAATCGAAAAACATAATTGAAATTTGATTATTTAAAAATTCTATTCAGCTTCTTTGATTTTCAACTTCATTTCATAAAGGAAATGTCCTGGCTTAATATTTCTTCCCTAAAATCTTTCAACAAGCTTATTAAAAGTACCTCACACCCAGGATATTAAAGTTGAAATTTTAAAAGTCATTTAACTCCCAGGACTACGATGCATTCTTTGAAAAGGACGATGGCGGAAAATGGTTTTGCTTAAATAGATCGCTATGAATTACTTAAATAAGAAAGGTGTTTTGTAGCGTTTCTTACCATGAATAAAAACAAAGTATAGAGATATATGTACATGTGTTAAAACATGAAATTTAAAATGTAAGAAAACAATATAAAGTTATAGTATACACATAACAAAATGAAAAAAAAGATCAGAAATATTAAAAAATCCACCAATATTTTCGACAGAACTGTCGTCCTCATGTGGCTCGTAAGGAATGACTTAGAAGATTTAAAAGTATAATACAGGTAAAAAAATGACATTTTGTGTACACTAGTGGCAACAGACTAATTACAGGGGCACCAAGGGATGTAAAAGACCGAGATGTGTTACCTGTCCCAACACTCTCGAAATCAACGAAATCCGAGGTCCTGCCTACATATTCACCATACATAACGGATACACTTGCACAACCGGGCATCTGGTACATTCTATTATATGTGGGCAGTGTCAAAAGATAAACATAGGGGAGACCTTTTTGCGGAACACATTCGCTTTGTCCGTAATAATACGGATTGCCCAGTCGGCAACCATTGCACACTCCATAACCACTGTCCACAAGATATGCAAGTAACTGTATTAATAACATTACATGGAAGCCAGGACAACAGACGTACGTCGGAACAAAGGACCTATGGGTTTAAACGAAAAAACAACCATTCTATGACTAGCAAGTCTCGATGATGTATTACTTTCATTGGCTAGTTTGTTGCTACTGTAATTTTGTTATGTGTTTATTATAACTTTATATTGATTTTTTAATTTTAAATTCATCCCTTTGACAGCTCACTTGTCCATATATCTCTATATTTTGTTTTTGACCTTCAGAGCTGTTTTGCAACACATATTATGTTTGAGAACAAAATGAATACTTTGTCTTATTGTTACAAGCTATGTCAGAATAATGTTTCTTTGATCAAAAACGTACATGGCAAGCTTAATGTCTGTCCAATTGGACTTACTTGGACAATGGCTATAATTCTGCATACTAGCTTTACAGTTCTTATTCTTCAGTTCCGTCCGTTTTGTGAAAAATAGCTTCTTTACATGTGTATTTGTGGTAAATAAATCAAAGTTACTATCAAAGACATAGCATGTCATGGTTATGTTCAGCGACTATGTTTGTCTTTTCATAGTCCATGAGTAGAAGTTTTTGATGGTTAGCTTATAGATGATATAAAAAGAAGTTGGCAATTGAGTTGTTCCTAAGGCTTTAATTAAACTGATTGCTTTTTAGAAATCACATCATAGCGCCTCTATGTTAATTATTTTTATCTTTTCTCTGTATTGCAGTGTGATTTACAAAAAAAAATCTTTGCAGGGTTGTTAAGGGAGTACGAGCCTCAGATTTCAGAAACATTCTATATCATCGGGTTTTATCCATTCAAACAGTGCTAAAATTGTTTGTCACATGGATCACATTTTCTTGGTCATAAGTCACTTTAAAATACATAAAAAGACTGTGTATAAAATTTAATCAACTTCCAATTTTAATTTCATATATCTAAAGGCCTATAAACATGTTATGCGAATTGAAGGAAAACTCTAGAGAGATCTGTTTCCCGCCAAAATGTTGACGTCTTATATCTCAAAAATTCCTACATGGATTTTCAAAATGGTTTGCTCAAGTTGTTCCATTAGATGTGCTCTTCAAGACAAAAGGTCAGAATTTTAATTCTAATTACAAATTTATTTAGACTCGTACTCCCCTATAGGGTTCGGCTTCACACGTTTTTAAAAGTCATCACAGAAATGGCGAGGTGATTCCCTTAGTTGTGTGCCTTTTTTTCGTCTGTGTGTCCAACCCACTCCCTGTTTGTCGTGGAAATACAACACTCAAGCCAAGTTAATGTAAGGTTCAGTTCTAAAAACAAATGTAGAAACGTGACGGGGTGTTATGTAATACATCATTACTATTGTTTTGATGTTTGTAGTATTGAAAAATAAATGATACTTTATACAAATGAAGACTTTATGTTTTTGTTCTTCCGCGTTTGAGTTGCAATTGTTACATTAAGTACATTGATTCTATGTTTTTTATTGTTATTCTAGGAAAAATACTTAAAGAACCAGACGTGTCGTATTCATTGTTTGTACGTGCCTGGTATGGCAATGAAATATATGCTGATTTCAAATCTAATGGCATAAAAGTTTTGTCGAGGCCGTTGGCGAAAAGCAAAATTAGGGGGTCAGCTGTAAGTTCCATAAGATGTATTAATTAGATTTATTATTTCTACATGATACATTTTGGATTGCACATGTTTCGGTTTTAACTATGCTATAGAAAAATCAGCTGTCGGGTGGCCTTCTTTGAATTGTAACAAATATAATTTATAGATTACAAGCTAAAGATAACACCTGCAATGGCCGAAAATTACAATCACATACCACAATCAACATGGTAACTGCACTAGAAAAACAGACATGAAAGACAAGAGACAAACGGAAATAATAATAGGAAAGTAAGTGAGAACCGAACCGTCAATCAAAAGAACGAACAATCCATGGACAATGGCAACATCGAACACACTAAGAAACAAGGACACCACTTAAGTACGTGACAAAAAAAAAACGAAGACACACATACAGATGAACAACACAGACCCAATAAAAACCATGGGTGAGATCAGGTGTAGCGGTAGAGTAAGCATCTCCTGCTTCTTATAAGACACCCGCCGTGTTCAACATGTCAAATCCGGTAGTAAAGTCAAATCCTATAGAGGAAAACAAACTTTAGTTGCAGAGGGAAAGATCTGTTGTCATCGGGGAAAGAGATATCCCATAGCGATCCACAAGATCGTGATGTCGACCGTAAAACTTCTGTAGTGATGACTTTAAGTTTTTAGTAACGTACCCTTGCTTTAGTAGTCTATTTGTAAGCAACTGGGCTCTATCCAGGAAGTCACTGTAACGACCACAAGCCCTTGAGTAGCGAATGAGTTGTGAGATGTAAACTCCATATGCTGGTGCTTTTGGAATGTTGCTACAAAGAAAAGGGAAGTTGACTATTGGAAAAGTGAAGTCATCGCGTTTGTCATACAGGCTATTTTGTAATGTACCTCTGTTGTCAATTTCAAGATGAAGGTCAAGGAACGAAGCCGATGTGGAAGTATCTGTAGTATCCTTAATTTCAAGCTCTTTTGGATAAATAAGATGAAGAAAATTACCAAAGCGAGGGTTGTTGAGTGATAAAATATCATCTATATAACGGAACCTGAAATTAAAGGACTGGGCCAGTGTTTTGTCTTTATTTTGAAGAAGCCCTTCAATGAATACAGCTTCATAATAGTGGAGAAACAGATCGGCTAAAAGAGGTGCACAGTTTGTGCCTATTGGAATTCCAATGGTCTGTTGAAAAACAAGTCCTCCAAACTGGACAAATATATTGTCGATCAAAAACTCTAACATTTCTATCACTTCTTCCTCTGTGTATTTTTTCTGTGATTCTGAGTCATATTTCACAAAGTATGCTTGTTCTCTGCCAATGACAATGTACTTATATCTTCGTTCGCCGTTCTTACGGGAGAAACATCTACGAACTATATCTTTTAGCTGAGATTTCAGTTGTTCATGAGGAATGGTAGTATAAAGTGTGGAGAAGTCAAATGTTTTAATGCTATTGCAATGCAATAATGATCTAGATTTCAGGATGTCAAGCAGATCATTAGAGTTTTTTAATATCCACATTTCATTACACCACTTCTTGAAAAGCTAGTATCACAGTATTTCTGAAGGCCCTCTTTTACAGCTGTAAAGTGGAGGTTAAAAGCTTAGAAAGAGGTTTTGTGGAACATTTTGCAGATCCAGCGATGTATCGTTGTTTGTATGGGCATTTGTGTATCTTTGGTAACCAGTACAAGGAAGGAAGATCGGTGTCTTCATCTTTGGTCGAAATTCCAAAGGAAAGCAAAACAGATTTATGGTTCTGTAATATCTCCTCCTTAGACAGAGTAGTAGGTGTGTATGTTGAATTGCCCTGGGAGTTACCAATGCCTAGTTCTTTCTTTTAACATTCGATATAATGATTTTTACATATGAAAATGATGTTATTAGGGGCCTTATCTGCCGGAACAACAACATATTTGTCATGAATGGAGGACATGCATCTGGCAACATCGGCATTTTGGAAAATGGATGATGCTTTAGTTTTCATTGACCCTCGTAGCTGACTAATTCTTTTAAGAATCATGGACCTCACAACCTTAATCCACTCCAAAAGAGAATTAAGGTCTTCATCTTGTTCACGTTTAATCCATTTTCTGGTGTAGTCCTCTACAGCATCCATAAGAGTTTAAAATTTTGCTCCCAGTTGATGGATCGTGGTTCACGGAATCTGGGTCCCTTTGCAAGGATATCACGGTGAGAAGGGTTTTCAATGATGTTCAAGTCTCCCGTTATGACGTGACCACAGGGACTATATCTGTAATGTGAATTTAAACATGAACAATCGGGTGGTTTAGACTTCAGGTCGTCGGTGGTAAGGCTCTGCAATATATGTTTATGGTTGAAATTTTAGATGCTATCGGTGAAGTATAGGTGTATGAGATGATTGGAATTGATGTGTCCTTAAAATATGGAGGTATTTTTTTTTTTACATTTTTGTGATGCAGTATATTGGCAAGGGTGATGGTATCCAAACCCTTATTAGCAAACTTTATTGGTAGAAACGAACGGTGTTCTTCTACATTTGCATGTTCTTTAACAGGTTGGAATAATCTGTGCTGACCAATATCAAGGATAACTTCGTCTAATTTGTATAAAGATAAGGATGGGTCAGTAGCAGAATTTTCTAGAGATTCTTTATACAGTGCATTCAATTGAGTTAGTGGCAACGAGTATAGTTTTGTTCGAATGTGATGCATTCCTAGAGGTTTGCAAACAAAAGGAAGTAGACCTTTTATTGATACATCATGAAGACTTGGCGATGTATAATGGTGATGGCCATGACTTCGTTAACGTCTAGGATTGTTGCCAAAAACACGCATCACATTTATATCGTTAGATTTAGGGCTAGATAGATTACCTATACTATCAATTTTGTCATTGCAACCATATGGTATTGCAGTTCCTAATTTACGTATCCAGTATTCTTCTTTTTGTCTACGTAAAGGTGTACTAAGGTTAGGATTATTACTAGGGTGGTAAGTTTTTTCTAGAATACGAACTTTCATAGAGAAAATAGAATGATCGGGTTGGTTAAAATGTTGGTAAACGGTAGGAAATTTCATTGTGTTGATCCCTGATCTATGGCCATTCATGCGTTGATTCGAGTAGAATATCCCGTCGATATCCACTATTACGTAAAGAATGTAACTTGAATCCCAGTTTTTTCAGAATTTATTTTATCAGTTTCTAGCATTTTTTAAAAATATTTCAATAAAATCGAGGATGAGAAGTGCCCTTTGTAATAAGGTATTTGCGAGTCACGCCATATTTAGATATCAAATGCTCTTCTATAAAACGTTTTGAAAGTATCTGATAATTTATGAAATATGTAACATTGTGGTAAAAGTTTGGATGTAATAGTATGTAACAGTAACGTCACGCTCATTGAAAGCCTTAAGAGTAAAACAGCTGGAATATGTACATCCCGTAGGATAGAGCTAGAAGAGCGTCACAAGTCAATGATGATACTTAGATCCACAAAAGGGCAGTATTTAGAATCATTGTTTGCTTTATAAAGTTCAATTCTTGTGGGTAAATGATGTCGACATAATTTAGAAACTGGGGGTGTCAATGGTAATGATATAGTCTATGTTCCTGCTGTTATCACTGAAAATGAAATAAGTTTATAACTGCTTTGTATGGTTCCATTTTGTAATTTCGTTCCTTGACCTTCATCTTGAAATTGACAACAGAGGTACATTACAAACTAGCCTGTATGACAAGCGCGATGACTTCACTTTACCAATAGTCAACTTCCCTTTTCTTTGTAGAAACATTCCAAAAGCACCAGCATATGGAGTTTACATCTCACAACTCATTCGCTACTCAAGGGCTTGTGGTCGTTACAGTGACTTCCTTGATAGAGCTCAGTTGCTTACAAATAGACTACGTAAGCAAGAGTACGTTACCAAAAACTTAAAGTCATCACTACAGAAGTTTTACGGTCGACATCACGATCTTGTGGATCGCCATGGGATATATGTTTCCCAGATGACAACAGATTTTTCCCTCTGCAACTAAATTTTGTTTTTCCTCTATCGGATTTGACTTTACTACCGGATTTGACATGTTCAACATGGCGGGTGTCTTATAAGAAGCAGGAGATGCTTACTCTACCGGTACACCTGATATCACCCATGGTTTTTATTGGGTTCGTGTTGTTCATCTATATGTGTGTCTTCATTTTTCTTTTTTGTCCCGTACTTAAGTGGTGTCCTTGTTTCTTAGTGTGTCCGAATTTGCCATTGTCCATGGATTGTTCGTTCTTTTGATTGACGGTTCGGTTCTCACTTACTTTGTCCATGATGTCCCGTTTACATACAGCTTAGCAGGTGACTCGTAATAATTATTATACCCCCGCTTTGCGGGAGGTATATAGTGCTCATGGTGTCTGTCCGTCCTTTTGTACTCAACAGCTGGTATCCATTACTCCTTCTAAACCAGTGATTGGAATTTCATGAAACTTATGAAGGAGCTTAATCATATATTGTAGATGTGCACTATGCTTTTTGTTTTCCAATACTTTCCTTTTTCCAGACTTTTGACATATTTTGGACTTCGTCATTTTAACTCCATGCAAACCATATGGTGACCACATGGTATCCACTACTCCTCCTAAACCACTGATCAGAATTCCATGAAACGTATGCAGGAGCTTAATTACATATTGTAGATGTGCACTACGGTTTTTGTTTTCAAATAATTCCCATTTTCCAGATTTTTAACATGTTTTGGACTTTGTCATTTCAGCTCAATGCAAACAATATGGTGACCACATGGTATCCATTAGTCCTCTTAAACCACAGAATGAAATTTCATGAAACATATGCAGAAGCTTAATTACATATTGTAGATGTGCACTATGCTTTTTGTTTTCCGATAATTCCATTTTTTCCAAATTTTTGACATGTTTTGGACTTTGTCATTTTAGCTCTTTTACCTCAATGCAAACCGTAGGGTGAATACCTGGTATCCACTACTCCTCCTTTACCACTTACCAGAACTTCATGAAACTTACGCAGGACCTTAATTACATATTATAGATGTGCACTTTGCATTTTGATTTCCAATAATGCGTTTTTTCCAGATGTTAATAAAATGCAGGAAGAAGCAGGGGCGGGGGGTTATCCGTGGCCCACTAGGCCACAGTTACTCAAGTTTTTATAAAAATAAATTCTGTTGGTGACCTAGCTAATAATTTTATCTTTAAACACATTAAGAACATGTTTGGCTGCATTTCTGGTTTGCAAAGAGTAGTTATGCAGTACAGTATTCAAGAAACTTTGATACGGGTGTGCCTAAAACAGGCGAGTGGTGGTGTTATTAATTATTAATAATAAAACTGAAGTAATTATTGAATCGATTAGATTAGAATGTCAAATAAATATGGCGCTGAAAAAACATTTGGGGAAAACCATCTTAAAGTATCAGAGCATTTTAAAATTGCTCACTAACTAAATCATTGTTTTAAAGGTTACTGAGCAAATACCAGGCCGCTTGAAAAAAGATGTGGATTATATCAGACCAGGAGCCATGTTTACTATAAAATGGTCAAATGTATTCATTGGTTCCGCTCATATTATGGACAGATTTAAAGTATACTTGAGTACATTCCCAGGTGGTGAGTGCAAACAGTCTTACATCTAACACAATCCAAAATGATTTATATATGTCCGAAGTTCTTAATTTTGACTCTATTTTTAAATGTTTTTTATTTTGTATTTGTTATATATTATTTTGTTTCTTGAGTTCTTATCCAATATCTCTCTTGATTCTGTTGAACCATATTTTGTCGCAGTGGCCACGGTACTTTTGTAATAAAACTGAAATATGCCAGGCTTACAGATTGATGTTAATTTTCCGATTTGTTGGTGTTCGGAAACTTACAATTATTGGATGAAATTATTATTTCAACATTCAAATTTATGGTCTGTTTCATTATATATATTGAAGGCCAGTTGTGCGGCCGTAAGCTTCGACAATATTGAAATTGAAGGCCGATAGCGCGGCCGTAAGCTACGACAATATTGAAATACCTATAGTATCTTTGTTATATTGTATTTGATAGGACATGATGTGCATGTCGTTGATATTAATTTACCTGGAACAATGACGTCATATAACATCAGTAGGGTACCGCTGACACCAGGAATTACTTTCTACAGTAATGTGGTGGGATATAGTTTGTGTGGTATACATGCCACTGAATCATCTGATGGTATTATGGTGGATTCTCAAACTCCTTCCTCTGGATCAGTATTCGATTGAATAGGTATCATTATCAGCTTTAGATAAAAAATATATCTGCATTTGGGTCAGTTTTGAAGAAATAATCTAATACACCTTTATTATAATAATTTAACAAAATATTTAATTACAAGGGTATTGCTTACAAAGAATTTGTAATACTATGTGTATTAGAACATTAATATTTAAGGTAGTGTTGATGTTTATAATGAACTGACTATGGTGTAATGCTAACATTTTAATTAAAATAAACTTGAACAAGATGTTTGAAAGTATATCAATACTATATTTTCAACAGCATAACTATCTAGAAATTTTACAAAATTGTCCGAAAGAAAATTAAAAGATGTCTTGTTATACTACATTTTAGGTGTACATGAAATAGACTACCAGAACAGTTCAGATATTGTAGCCGCCTCGTGGCATGGATTTTCTGACGGCGACTCTGGTATAACTCATTATATGTGGTGTGTACAGACAAAAAGAACTAGTAATCCATGTGATATCAGAATATGGGAAAATATTGGTGTTCACAGATCAGTATCCCGTCAGCAGAATAAGTCACTCTCTTCAGGTAAAGTGATGAAGGTTAATAACATGCTCAGATGAAAGTGTCGTAAATTCCTTTGCTGTATCTATCAAATCTAATATATTTTAATTATTCTAAAATAAAAGTCGATGTCCATCACGATAAATATCCATAGATTTTCGTGTGTAAAGCAGCATTCTAATCATAATAGATCTTATCTGCTCAGTTTATTCATTCTGTTTGACAGGCATCGAAATGGAAAGCTTAGTATACGCAGTAGATTTAATTGGGCATGAATCCAAACCTTCAAGATCAAATGGTATTATTGTTGACACCACACATCCAGAACCACTATTGATGGAACATTTAGATAACAACATTGCACTGAACCCGTCATTCGAAGATACTAATGGAGATTTTATGAACTGGCAAAATATCACTGACATTAACTTTTGCACAACTCAGAATGATGTACATCCGATACATTGGAACGTCACAACAGGAAGTTGTGTTGGCGTTTTGAAATCAGATAAAAATGTAGCTTTGGATGGAAGATCTTTTATATTTATAGACGGAATAATATCACAAAAAATTAAAAATCTTAATATTGGACAGTTATATTGTGTTACATTCGTAACAGCTCATCCGCCAGTACTGGGAGCTGTACTAGCAAACAAGGAGGGTTATGTTACCATAGAAGATATAAAACATGTTTTTATGGTCTATACAAGACATGACAAACATAGCAAAATAGATTTGAATACATACTGGCATCATCACAAATTCTACTTCCGAGCTTCAACACATACAGTAACTATAGGTTTAGGAAGTATGACAGGAAATACGGGCATTTTGTTTGACGACATTAAAATACAACAAACAGTTCTTCACGATCATGATGATAATAAAGCCGAAGGAAAACATATCCATGCCCACGTTGTAACACTACATCAATGGTCTTCAGTTCATGCTTCTTGGAGTTTTGTGGATCCGGAGAGTCCAATTGTAGATTATATGTGGGCCATAGGTATGAAATAGTAATCATTATGTCTTAAAGCATATGTAACATCATATATTCTACAAAATGCTTAATTTATTGACTGCACAAAAAAATGCCGTCACAACCACATCATTCAAAAATATAACGTCTCAGTGTCATATACATTTTGTATGAAAACTTGCATTTTCAGCCAGATTTTACGGACAGGTTTTACGTCATCGTGGGATATGACATTTCCGGTTTTCACTTTACTCTGGATTGTCTGAAGGGCCTAATATAATGTGCATACCTGTCCAGAGTACCTGATGTCACTCTTTTTTGAGAGAGAGTTCTTACTCTGAATGCTTAAGTTTTGAAGTTATGTTTGTATTTTATTCACACTCCTCGTGTCCTTGTTCTCCCGTTTTCTCTTTTTTGTAAAAATCTTGACTTTACAATTTTTCTATTTCACAGATGAGAAATTATATCTTTGGATAGATCCAGAGTTGAGTACCGGACTGACAAACACCGACTGTGACAAAACCGGACTTATCACTGGCCATGTGACGAGTGACACGAGTGGAGCAGATCATGCTTACCATTCCAAAGCACCTGATGATGCCTCAGTTTTTGTAGAGTTGCACACTGCTTTAGCTTTGTGGCGTTCTTGTTAATCTTTGTGTATTTGTTTTGTCTTTGTCATGCTGTCAGAATTCGTGTTGGATATAAATTGCCGCGATTTTGGAGTTCCCTCTTTCATTATTTTTGCTTCGGTATTCGTTTGCCGATGTATTTAATTTGTATAATGAAGGTGTCACTTGTTCTCTCGGTATTCTGTGGTATTCTAGTATCGTGGCTTTAAACGTATGCAAATTACAAAGTTATAGTTCCAGTTTTATTGCTGAAAAAATACTCTTTTGGCTGCCATATATTCCGAACTGTTCCCTATCATTACTTTCCATCGGACCAAATGTAATTTTACGCCCATGGATGCAGTATCGCCAACAAACATAAAAGTTACTGTTAAAAATTCTTACAGTCGCTGTCATCCGTTGAACAGCAAAAAGACCAATAGAAGGTAATCACAAAAAATAAACAACCACTGAAGGGCACTCATCAAGTCAGCTGTATGGAAAATTCGCATAATTAAGTCATGAGATGTGGGCACTATAAACAGGGGAGCAGAATATTATTTTGAAATTAAGTCTGTTTTATATATTAAACATTAAAAAAAATTATAGATACTAGTACCTAATGGTATACATGAAATAAAAGGGACAACAGGAAAACAAGTAAAATGGTTGAAAATTATAATTACACGCCACAATCCTCTAGGGAACTACACAGGAATTGCAAATGAGACATAAGACAAACGTAAACAAAGATAGGAACTCGGGTCAGACGGACTTGGTCTTGGCACTAGCAAAAGCCAGCGGTAGGGTTAAACCGGTTTATGGATACCCAAACCTCCCATTTATCTGTCCCGTTTCCCTATAGTATAATAAACATAAGAATAAAACCCAATACAGGTAGACTACTAACTCATTGACCACAATATTGAAAGGAGAGAGTATGACAATACATAATTTTGACAATACATAATTTTGAAAGATAGGTAAAGGGGTCCTCGCCGCTAATCTGCAGGCTAGCTAAAGGAGCCTAGTCTGCTGGTAAAATAGTGTCGCACTACGGAAGAAAAATCAAACTCAAAACTTCCCGCAGGATTTGGTCAAGAATCATCATATATTTCAGTAGACGTCGGCAGTATCAGTGAGAGGCCAGTTTGTAGGTAAAATTTTCAGGTCACTAGATCTCAAAGCTAATTTAACAGATGCAAGCAGAACATCTTGTCAATATCCCCTATTACGTATGCCCAGTATACTGAATACATTACATCGGAATTTCTAGAATTAAACCTTCTTTATGCTTCTGAGGATTAACATTTTATACGAACAGGTTATACAGAGGGGAGTACAGAGGTGCAAGGTTTTACCAGTGTTGGTCTCAGTAACTTTGCATACAATTACAACGTCACACTGGCTCATACATCAATAATACACATCACCGTTGTAGCTACAAATGCTGCTGGACTCAGACATGAAGTTCACGCAGAGGATTTGTTGGTAGATTTGACTCCTCCAAAGATTTTGTTTGTAAATGATGGAATAGGTATGTGTTTAAATTTTGACACCGATATCTTAATATATCCAAAACAAAATGAGGCCAAATTAGCAAAACAAACATATCATAGCAATAGGTATAAAAATGATTCTATATCGACTACACACTATTAAGAAAAAAATTACATATCAAGCAGAATGTGTCGATAAAATACAAGAAGATCGGAAATAAACAATGGAAGGATATGGAGTAAATGCACATGAGACAAAGTCTCTAAATGATGGAAGTCATTAATGAAACAACGCTTTTATTGTTGTTCTTCATCTTGAAGTGATCAGGATGCCTTCAACAATGAGCTTTGCTCATACCTCACACTAAGCTCACGACAGCCCCTAGCACCGGTTTGAGCGGAATTCATTGATAGATGTCGAACAATGTCACATCCGTGTATCTTTTGGTCATGGATGCGGGATCGTCAACAAACATAAAAATAACTGGCAAAGTGTTCTTACAACCGCTGTCATCCGTTGTCCGATAACAAGTTTAACAGAAGACTATCACAACATATAAACAACCACAGGGCACTCATCGAGTCAATCGTATGAGTTTATTTATTGTTTATTTCCGTTTATTTATTGTTTATTATCCATTGTTTATTTCCGTTGTCCGACAACAAGACTAACAGAAGACTATCACAACATATAAACAACCACAGGGCACTCATCGAGTCAATCGTATGAAAACTTAAATCGGAAGTATTTATAAGAATAATTCTATTGGAGTGTCTGTTGCTTATCTTAAATACAACTGACGATTAGTGAGAGTACATTTAAACAGTAACCCCATTTCACCATGTAAAATAATTCAAGAGTGGGAAGGGGTAAACAAATGGATATAAATGTCACACTCGTAGCCATTTCAAGTAGTAAATTCTTCAGGCCCCCACATCTTTATTATTTCAGGGTTAGCAATACATAGTGGTTATCAATGTTAAATATATCTCCCTTCGCTTTTAAGATGGTAGCTTTGCAACTCCCTATTTCTTACAAATGTCGTTTCTTTACAGACCATTTCAAACAGCTATACACATTTATGACAAACGTGACTTGTAAAATAATTAGTCAAGATGCAAAAGATAGTATATATGTAAAATGGCAACAGTTTATATATATATAATATGATGGAGAAAGCAGTAAATGAAATTAAATTGAATATTCGTCCAAATTTTTCAGTTAAAAATACACACCAAAATTTACCCCAATATTTTCACTATTGGTATTTTTTTTAATTGGCGCAAAATGTGTCACACTTTGAATTGACAAAAGTGTATCAAGGAATTACCATTTGAATAGGCGAATCCAATTGACGCTTTTCTCCTCGGATTTGATATTCAGATCCATTTTAGTCTGGTTAAATCTGGCCTTAATTCTAAATAAAAATATGAAATAAAGCGTGCGCTCCCCTTATTATTTGAAGAGCAAAATATTTAAATTGGAATAATTTAACAGAAGATTTTTATTTGAATATTGGTAACACCAACGCCATCGTTTAATCACATGGAATTTTAGTAATTGCTTATGAACTTAAATTTGCTTTATATCCTGCATTTAAAATTTATTACTTTAAGTAAATCATAACACAAATGTAAAGAAACTGGATAGGAACCAATGAACATGTATTCACTTATTCAGTACCACTGGGTATACCACCTTTTTCTGGGACTATGAGGCTATTCGCGAAACAAATAGTTCAGTTCTTCGGAGCCGTCTAAATTTTAGAGCATTTTGTAAAAATTATCACCTTGATGCAAGTTATCTCCTTAGCTGATTTTGGCGTTTTGCTTAAAATCTATTTGCGCTTATATGTTTTAGATTCTAATATATATTTTTTTTCGCAATTCTTGATCTAAACTTATTTTTATTTCATCTGCCATTATAAACATCTACGTTGTCGAAATGGCCATTTGCCATTTACATATAATTCGTTATATTCTTATTCCTTGGGTACTTTACATAAAGTTAGGTGTCAACTGATCACTGATGTTCTTGGTATTTTAAAAATCTACTCATTTTTTAAACACTTGGATGCAGTAAAAATGTTATTCAAACTATAAATTAAGCAATTAGATAATGTAGATGATTTTATTCAAATTTTCTGTGTATTTTTTCATATCTATTTGCCCCTAAATTAAAATCTCACTTCTCTTTTTTGTGAAGAAGACAGTTTGTTATATCGTCAGTACCCGATGAGCAGGAAAAATACTTTATTTAGGGCAGCACTGTTATATATTGCTGTATTCTGCATAACACTCCATTTACTTTGTTATATTATAATCTTATAGGATCTGATATTAGTGCACAGACAACAGATGAGATATCAGCAAACTGGGAGGTACATGATGAAGAGTCAGGCTTAGACCTATGTGACTGGGCTGTAGGTAAGAGCATCAACTAGATGTATAATTAAAAGTTGGTCCTAGAATTCTGCGATTTGACGGACAGTTTCATTAGAACGAACGAAGCGTTAATTGGGCGTTTATAAGTAAAATAACTTCACGAGCCCATTTTTGGAGTCATTTCAAAAATGAAATTATCCGTCTTTTTTCTTTTTTCATAAATCTTTTTTTTTATATTTAGTGCTCTAAGGTTGTTGCTGCAGAACCGTAGCTCATTTTATATTTTGCTGATTTTGCGGAACATAGACCCTCGGATTTCCCCCTATATAAAACTTGCGACTCTTGCGACGCGAATTGTGTCGCACGTTTGTGGGAATTTTTTGACAACTTGACGCCAAGTACGCGTACAAAAAAAGTTGATTTCGTTTTTTCCAACATTTTTCTATTAATTACAACATTTAATTATGCAAGGTGAGTCATAATTTTCTATTTATAAAGGAAATTGTTTGAATAGTAATATATAATTACGCCCACTTTGTATTTTACGAAAGGATATTGAGTAAATGAATATGAGACAATAACACATATATTCACTCTAACTGCAATAATTTTAATCAGCTGTATGACCATTTCGGAAATTTATTCCTCATCAGCAGCACTAGAACCCAAACATGGGAAATCCACAATTTCAAAAAAAAAATTTAAATGCGTAAAACCAAACGATATCCGAATAATCAGTAAAATCAAATAGAGCTAAGGACAAAACTACGATGGAGGGAGTTAGACCTTAGATTTAGAATTTACATTAATTTATATAAAAGTAAAAAAAGGGTGTGCAAATGAGATAAAATCTCATGTACAAGTACACCATACCTAAGAAAAATAAAGAGCATATATCTTAAACACTTGGAATTGTGACCATTTTGAATATCGCATTCCGAGAGGCGACAATAAATGCCAGGTCATGTCTTGAACGGATATCTCAAAATGCAAAAGGAAATATTCCTAAAATGTATATGAATTAATTATTTGCATTAAAGAAGATTTAAAGAAGTGAGAAAAGTTGATATTCAAGCGAGAGATCGTCGAAATATTTACTTGAGGATATCAATTCCGGATACTAGTTGGCATTTGGTCCCACCTCCCGAAATGTCTCGTTCCCAATGTGATTGATGTCAGCAAGATGGTCGTAGGCGGAATGAGCAGAAAATAAATAGTTATCGATAAATAAATATGGTGGCTTGCGGATAAATATTTAAAGAAAAAAGAAATATATACATGAGACTGCCTCCTCTTGTCCGAGCCCTTCAAACCCAATCAACCTTTTAATGCATACATGTATAATCGAAAGTTTTTAGCAAGGTGAAATCCGAATCTCTATGGTCTACAACTATCAAAAATCAGCATAAGGATTATAACAGATACGGTTCCGCAGCTAGTTTTAATGACAACCTTGTGTTCATCCTTTCTTTCGTAAAAAAATGTGTTTATCCTATGTATATGTTAAATCACTAATAGCCTAAATCGGAGCAGGTAGCAATTGCATTATTTGATATGGTACACCGTTTAATTTCTCTGCTTGTGTAGGACTTTTTCTTTCGTGAATGTTTGCATAGACATATGCTATACCTCTCAGTTCTAGAATAATACAAGGCTTTTGAAGAGCAAATTATATTGGAAAATGTAATAGTATATTTCAACTTCAATATGGCTGATAATTTTTTAATATACCAATCTTTGTCGGGTTCAATATTTTGCGAAGATCTGGTTGCTAGATTAATCTTAAAAACCCCGCGGTTCTTAATACAGTTTTGCATATAATTATAGTTTCAATGAAATAAATACTATGGATCGTGTGCGTTTTTGTCACATGTACATTCACTCCATATCCTTTCATTTTTCCTATCTATTAAACATTATTCCAGTGCAGAGCTCTTTTTACGTTATACTTAATTTAAGGCGGACCTTTAATCAGAACGGTAATGCTTTTATACTATGCATGAATAACAACCACACTACCAAAATAATACTCAATGAAAGGCCGTTTTTTTTAACGTCGCATCTTTCTTGAGCCGTATAATATATAGTGTTTTAAGTTATCTAATAAGTATTTGTTTTAATCATTGTGACTTACGAGGTCCACTATGGGGAAGTACATTGGAAGCGGTATGCATTAAGTCGGAGTCCATACATTTTGCAATGATAAAACGATCTGAAATCAATGACCACACAATTATATTAGCTTACTTACATCTAGCAAACAATGTAGGTGTGCCGATGTATGGGAATATTACATTACACGCTGATCTGCGTTGAGTAAAGTCATTGAGAACCGAACCGTCAGTCTAAAACGAACAATCCAAGGACAATGGCAACATCGAAAAACAAAGAGACAATAAAATAACATGAGAACAGAACAGAAAAGAAAATAGAAGAAATACACATATATAAAAATGAACGACACGGACCCAATAAAAAACCATATGCATGGGTGTGATCTTTTGCACCGGTAGAGTAAGCATCTCTTGCTTCTTATGAGACACCCGCCTGTTGAGCATGTCAACTCCGGTAGAGGAAAAACAAACTTTAGTGACAAAGAGAAAGATCTGTTGTCATCTGGAAAATTGATTTCCCATAGCTGTCCACAAGGTCGTGGTGTCGACCTTAAAACTATTGCAGTGATCACTTCAAGTTATGAGTAATATACCCTTGCTTTAGTAGCCTACTTGTAAGCAACCGAGCTCTATCAAGGTAGTCACTCTATATATCACAGTAAGTTTGAGATACGTTAAGTAAACACTTTAAACACAAGTCAAAACATGCATGTATGCGTTGTTGAACGCGATGCGTTTTATGAATTTTTTAACGTTCGCCTATGTCTTGGTGATAAGTTATGTACACGATAAGCGAATACTATGCGTACGTCATACACACGCCATGACTAATACATAAGTTGTTTTAAACGTGTACAGAACGGACACCTGTAACTATAAATTAATGTATAAGCTTTTTTTAATTATATAATAAATGATTTTAAAAATTCAGCAGAAATGTAAATCGCTGCTTTATTTCACCACCAGACTGATTTGGTTGATATTTATTTTCTTAGGTCCTACCCTCCTGTAAATTTGTATACCTTTTTTATTTCATTTCTATTGAGAACTACCTTTGATAATGACATTGGGATGAATAATTTGAAGTGATTTGACGCAAAATTTTCCAAATGCTGTTTTTTTTTGTAGACGTTCGATGCATGTTAGATAGCCGTTGTACATTCGTTCAATTTGCGTGAAGTATGCTATTGAAACACTATTGAATCTTTGTTATATACTGTTTAACGTGTTTTGAGCGCAGACGGCAAGTTACGAACACGTTTTCCTAGAAATTGTATACAATGGTTCGAATATGTAATTTCTATAGTATGACCGAAGCAGGGTATTACCATTACTACCAACTGAATAAGCACCCTTTGACCATGTAGATGGAGCCCCTGAAAAATATTTTTAAAAATATTTATATGATTTAAAGAAATTAAATGATTTTCGGGTAAACATGACTTTAATAATTTGAAGTGATTTGAAGCAGTATTTTCTGCTGTGGAATAACCGTATGGAATAATGTATGATGGCAGCAGAATGTACATGCCACGTATTTTATTTTTCAGGTTATCAGCCTTTTGGCAATGAAATTCAGGCTTTCGAGAGGTTACCTAATGGAATAAAACGTATATCAAAAGTATTTCCGTCCAACAAATTATCTATGCAAATGATCCATGTGACATTACGTTGTAGAAACAACGCAGGTTTTAAGCTCAAAATTCTTTTAAAATAAAGCAAGCAATTATCGGAATATAATTTGAAATTTGCATGAAAATTAAATGCCACTCCGGTGATAATTTTTGAAGATGTCATTTATTACGTCGTGTCATTAATCGGTCACCTAAACTGATCAACAGACATGACGTTACGGCAAGATATAATTTATTATTGCAAAGAACAAACAAACTGAACTACCTAGTTCTCTGATAAATTTAGCCAATGAAGCAGTATTTTCTACTGTGGAATAACCGTATGGAATAATGTATGATGGCAGCAGAATGTACATGCCACGTATTTTATTTTTCAGGTTATCAGCCTTTTGGCAATGAAATTCAGGCTTTCGAGAGGTTACCTAATGGAATAAAACGTATATCAAAAGTATTTCCGTCCAACAAATTATCTATGCAAATGATCCATGTGACATTACGTTGTAGAAACAACGCAGGTCTTCAATCAGCATTATCTTCTAATGGCGTTAAAATATCAAACCGTCCACCACAAACTACGGACGCAGAATTTGTGATCATGCCCCATTCCGTCACAGAATACAACTGTAGAGGACACTTTCAAGGAGATATGACAAAGTTGCTGGTTAAATGGGCCGGATTTAAAGATATTGCTGGTTTAGATTCATACATGGTAAAGTACACAACCATGATGACCATATACATAAGTGGAATATTATTATGTTATTATGAGAAAGAGATGTGCATGCAACGAGTAAAAAATTCATATTGCCTCCACTTCTAAAACCGCCGTCAATAAACGTAAAAATTCAACTTTGTCTGATTACAACAAAAACTGATTTCTATATAGATTTTGGTTCTCATAGGTGACATCAGCTATTTCTCGCAACACAAAATAGATAACAACTTATTGAGGTTACAGTAAATTTAGTTTCTGTATATTTCCATTCCGACAACTTATGTCTCTTCAGAAAATATCAAAACATTGGAAATCCATAAATCGATAGATATTGAACGGCTGACAGAAAACAATTAATCAAAAGAATTTAAATTGAAACCCAAAATCAACTAAGGAAAGAGCTAGCTTGTAATTATTGGTTCTTTCCATCAACTATTTTTGTCCGTTGGTTTCTTTAATAAGCAAGGAACTGAATTATTCATATTTGACTCAAAGTTAGACTAGTATGAAGTGATGTGTATGTTTGTGGGAAAAAATCAAAATGGCTACAATTTCCAAGCTAAGATGGCTGCCTAGATAGGTAAAAACAGTCGTTCGATTTAGCATAATTGATTTCTATGTCGATTTTGACACTGCCAACAAGATTGCCAATCAAAAAGTTGGCTGCCAAAGTAGCTATTGCTTGAATTTGCGAATTTATTTATAAAGACATTGTATATAAGAAAGATGACAGCAATTACGTGATCATACGACAAGAAAATTAATTCAATGAAACCTTTAATTGCATCTTTAAGGGTTTTAAAACATGGCAAAACTGTGTTTATAATTTTTTATTATTTTGTTCTACCCTCTCCTGATTAATACGTCTGTTATCGTTTTCTCCCCTTACATTGACAATTACCTTACAAGTCATTAACAATCCTAGCATAATATTTGAGTGCTGGTATTTAGAAAATCAACGCATTATTTTACCACTAAGCTTGTGAATAGACTAGGCAATTATCTAACTGTTTTATAACTTATCATTCCTTCACTTATAAATACAAAACACAGACTTTACTCTAAAATTTTCCTCTCTTTGAATATAAAAATTATAAAGTTAAACTTGGTTTATTTATATGTAGGCATATATATTCAAAAACAGAGATAAAATAGTCAACATAAAATAACCTGATGTTATTATTTCAGCTGACATTACAAACACATGACAAAACAACCATTGTGTCTAGATCAATCATTGCTGAAGACCAAGACATGTCATATTGTATTTTGGATGGACTTGACATTGTAGATGGAAATATAACAGCTAGTGTTAAAGCAGTGAATAAAATGTATCTGAGAAGTATTCAAGTTGGTCAAGAAATCAATGTATCACCAGTTAAACCTCATATTATAGGTATAAAATACTAATTTAGATTACTGGGAGCATTGAATTTAGATTTCCTTATCCCTGTAAATTCTTATAATCCTTTAATGTTTTCGGTAGACTCTTGATAGCCTATGCATAGCGATACAGATGTCATAACCACCTTTCCTCATGTAAACTTGAAGCCAACATTATGAATGCAACATTAGATTATATTCAGATCTTGTAAATCTAGCTGAATAACAGTTTTTAAAGTAGAGGCAAGAATATCTTATGTGGAACAAGAAACCTGATTTGATGAGCTGTGATATTTTTTTTTTGTAACTGAAATTATCTTATTAGAAATAATATCTCATATATAGCGGCAAACCCAATATGACGATATATTCTGTCACAAAAATCTTCCACATTCCAAATGAAAGAACAGCAACTGCACTATTGTGTGCTATTTATTTGCTATTTTGGAGTTGATTAAATATTGCGAGGTCAAATGGAAGCAGACATGTTTCCTGTTATCCATTTTTTAACATAACAAATATTTTAGGTAAAAGTATGTTGTTGGACGCGTTGATATTGCTTTAACTTTTGATTAATTCTAAATAACAATAATATTCTTTGTTGCATTAACAAAAAATAATGTGAAATTAAGTAATTTTACACTAATGTATTTGTGGTATTTTATAGATAAACCTGTACCTAGAATATCTGTTAACAATCGTACGACAACGGTTACATGGAGAAATCATTTTTCCCACGAGCAACCAATATTTTATGAAGTATCAGCTGGAACAACATTAGGTGGAGCAGATATCATACAGTGGCAGGAAACAAAGTATAAATTCATAGAATTTAAACTGCCTCCGAAAATTAAAACGATTCAGAATCTAACAATTTATATATCTGTGAGGGGGATTTTCACTAATGGAATGAATAGAGTGATGAATGCTGCAGTGAAGATTTAGAACAAGTTTCAAAACCCTTATTAATAATATTTTTATGAAAATTGTTTTAATTTTTGTTTTTTGCCTTTAGATCCTAATTTTTATGTAGTTATAGACATGCACTTGTTGTGATTAACTGCTGAAGATTAATTGAATGTGTAAATGTCAGCTTAAGTAGCCTTTTGTGTATTACCTGCCACTTATGCATCACATTTCTCAAATCATATACTAACTTCTAGCCAATAACCTGCGTGAACTGAATACGAAAAAAAAGTCTTCAACGCATTACAAAAAAAAAAAATTGAAGGTAAATCACGACAGGAATAAATTCTTCTCAAATAATATGAAAAGATGAGCATGAATTGTAAAATCAATACAAAAAGTCGATACCTTTGAAATTTATACGAACGGTATTTGTATTTTGAGTTTTTTTAGCCAAGTTGCGACGAAGTCGAACTCGGCTTATGATTTGATGAATGGCGTCCGGGCGTCCGGACGTCAACTTTTGGTTTCCGCATGATATCTTGAGAACCACATGTCATTTCTGAATGAAATTTTGCACAGACACGAGTTATGGTTAGAGAAAGATCCCTATTAATTTTGAGGTTTGTGTGACAAAGGTCAAGGTCTCAACTTCAAGAAATAGAACAAAAATTTGACTTATCAATAAAGGGATATGGAGTAAATGCAAATGAGACAAAGTCTCTACAAATACATGGTAAATAAGCAATGGAACAACTCTTTTATTGTTGTTCTTCATCTTGAAGTCGCCATGAGTCGCCATTATCTGTTTCCACACAATATCTCCAGAACCACATTACACATCCAAAACTTGGCATAGACATAAGTTATGATTAGAGGAGGAACCCTATCGATTTTGAGGTTTGTACAACAAAGGTCAAGGTCACAACTTCTAAAAATGTAACAAAAATTAAACATATCAATAAAGCCTAAAATCACATGTTCGGTATTATTTGATAACAAAAATAGCTAAAAAAGTTTTATTGTTCATACAAAAGTAGTTTTTATATTGCTAGAACATATAAATTCATTTCATAGTTCTAATTATGTTCACCAATACACTTTTTATGCCCCCGCCGCTTGGCGGTCGGGTGCATTTAGGTTTACCCTGATCTGTACGTCCGTCCGTCCGTACGTCCGTACGGCCATCTTTTTGGTTTCCGGGTGATAACTTCAGTATCTTGCATCGGATCAACACCAAACTTGGTCACATGCTTACTTATTACCCAAGACAGAAGCCTATTGATTTCCAGGTTGGTACCCCCAAGGTCAAGGTCACAGTTGCTAAAAATAGACTAAAATTTCAATGAAATTTTAGTTTCCGGATGATTACTTGAGTATAATACATAGGATCAAAACCAAACTTGGTCACATGCTTGCTTATTACCTAAAACAGAATCCAATCGATTTCCGGGTTGGTATCCCCAAGGTTAAGGTCACCGTTGCTAAAAATAGACTAAAATTTCAATAAAATTTAAGTTTCCGGATGATAACTTGAGTATACTACATTGGATCGAAACCAAACTTGGTCACATGCTTACTTATCACCGAAGGCAAAACCCTATTGATTTCCGGGTTAGTACCCCCAAGGTCAGGGTCACAGTTGCTAAAAATAGACTAGAATTTCAATAAAATTTTGGATTCCGGATTATAACTTGAGTATACTACATTGGATCGAAACCAGACTTGGTCACATGCTTACCTATTACCGAAGACAGAACCCTATGGATTTCCGGGTTGGTACCCCCAAGGTCAAGGTCAAAGTTGCTAAAAATAGACTAAAATTTCAATAAAATTTAGGTTTCCAGATGATAACTTGAGTATACCACATTAAATCAAAACCAAACTTGGTCACATGCTTACTTATCGCCCAAGACAGAACCCTATCGATTTCCGGGTTGGTACCCTCAAGGTCAAGGTCACAGCTGCTAAAGATAGACTAAAATTTCAATTAAATTTAGGTTTCCAGATGATAACTTGAGTATACTACATTGGATCAAAAGTAAACTTGGTCACATGCTTACTTATCACCCATGACATAACCCTATCGATTTCCCGGTTGGTACCCCAAGGTCAAGGTCACAGCTTCTAAAAATGGACTAAAATTTCAATACAATTTTGGTTTCCGGATGATAACTTGAATATACTACATCGATCAAAAGCAAACTTGGCCACGTGCTTGCTTATCACCCAATACAGAAGCCTAATGATTTCCGGGATGGTACCGCCAAGGTCAAGGTCACAGTTGATGAATGTATCAAAGACCACTTTTTGGAATTCAACTTAGTGGCCATACTTTTAAAACTTGATTTTATTAGTACATACATTATCACCAATGTTAAGAAAAATTACACCCAGGGTCCAAATGTTTTCTGTGTCAAAGAGGGGAGTGAGAGGATGACAATCATTTCTGATTGCTCCACTTCCAGTTCTTACATGTACAAGTTCGTATGGGGTATTTGTTTGTTATCTATTAGCAGCTTTTTCAACCTCTTCCTTGTGGTCTTCCAAATGTTTCGTTTTTTTAATCTGCACTGAAGGGACATCAGCTGTCGCAATGGTCATCTACAGAACTTAATGAACAATAATTTCGATATTTTATTATTAACATCAGAAAAGTAATATTAAAAGTAAAAAAAAATCTGTCGTGTTAGATAAAACTCTATTTTGATATCCTTTTAGGTCAATATGGACAAAAAAACGGCTTTGAAACACCTATTATTTTCAAGATTTACTTCAGTAATATTTGCAAAGATGAATTTTTTATGTGAAACCTTTGCATAAGTGTTCTGCATGAGTAATATTAACTAATACAAATGTGTTGAAGATGTAAATTTCTATTTCAATGTTTCTTTTGGGGGTACTTTAGACAGATATGTAGGGTAAAAAATATCTTATTTTAATATATCTTTTATAGTTATATTGACTAAAACAAGTGTTTCGTGTTTGAAAAATTTTTTAATGTTATATTTTTGTAATACAGATTCTGGCTGATTGACAGCATATCTTTTTATCTGAAGAAAATGCGGGGATTGGTCCCGTCCGTCTGTCCGTTGGATGAACCTTGTCAGTGGAACTCCTCCTACATTTTTGGATTTAGTGCTTCAATTTTGTTATAGAATTGTTGCATATATGCTGCAGATGCGCAATTTCCTCTTACAATTTTGGATTAATGAATTTAATTTTGTTGTAGAATTGTTGCATTTAGTTTGAATATGTGCAATGGGCTTTCGGAATTTTGATTCCGGTTCTAACTTTGGTAAATTTCCGGAAAAATGCCAAAGACTCATATTTTTTAACTTTTAGCATACAATTTTATATTTTTTTGGAAGTGTTTGGAAAAAAAATAGTCCGAATATTTAGAAGTCTAAAATGTGATTCCAATTTTTGTAAATATCCTGGACCTCTCAAAGACCACTTATTTTTGGAACTAGCAATGATACTTTTAGAATTTTGTTCAACAAGAACAAACATTTTCACCAGTTTGATTTCCAAAGTATATAATTTCATTCTTGGTAAACATCATGAAAGTCTCAAAGACCCCTTATTATTCTGAATTTTACTTAGCAACCATACTATTAGAATTTGCTTCAATTAGGACAAACATCTTCACCAATTGGAATTTCCAAAATATTTTATTCCAATTTTGGTAAATTTCCCCAAAGTCTCAAAGACCTCCTATTTTTTATATGTCTACCAAGCAACCTTATATCTTTTTGTTTCTTTTTAGTAAAAATTTGGACTGGAATATTGAGAAAAACTGCACCCAGTGTCTGTGACAACTGTCATCTAGGCCAATCAGGGCAGTGCGGGGATAGCAATCATTTCTGACATTTCTTCTACACTACAATGCATTTAGAAATCCATCAACTGAAATATGTGTAAAAGCTGATAGAAAACGAATTTCATAGAAAATCCAATATCAGCTTACGACAGAGCTATGACAATACACAATCTAGTAACCATTAAATCTTCATAGGCGTAGAACTTGAAAACAACTTGAAGACATAATCAACAGTGTGCAGGTTAAGATAGCAAATGTTTCAAATGTAATCAGTAAGGTCACTATTCAAAACACGGTTCCTTAGATTGCAAAACAATCTACTCAGAGAGATGAGTACAACATTCATCATAAAGAATCCAAGCAAAATCAAAACATAACTAAATGACGACAAAACGGTACTCCAAGTCAACCACAGAGACAATATTTTAAATGAGCAAAGATCAACACGCTAAATCAAAGTCATACAAATAATGTTAAAAAAATAGACACCGAAATATTGACTTAGTTAGAACTATATCAATACCATAGCAAGGCAGATTTCAAACCGTACTTATATGGACACTTCCATAGTTGCCCATCCCACATTGTGTGACCAGTATAATGGAACAGTTTAACGTCTTACTTTTAGTCTAGATGCAGCATTGGATTTGATTATTTCATATTTATTTTATTGAAATGACTTGTTGTTGGCTAAAATCTCCATTGTCTCGGGTCTCCTTTTGGAATTATTGTGGCCAACCAATTAACTGACATAAATGTTGTTTAATTTTCCATTTAATCTTTTCAAGTGAATATCACATGCACATTATTTTTAAAGCAGTATTCAACACTGATAATCGTGGGTAATGAATGATTCTGTTAAATGTTACTTTATATTCTGCTGAAGTGAAATATCCGGGTAAATACTCCAGTTTGTTTGGTAACCTTGACAGGGGATATGAGACCGTATCCTCGTGGTAGCAAAATCACAATTGTTAAAACGCTTTTAAAAGAAAAAATATAGCACTTCTAGCAGAATATAAAAGTTATTCGGGCTTCACAGGGGATGCGGGTTCATATTTCCTGTCTGTGCCCTATATCCCCTTCGCCTGACGGCTCAGGGGATATAAAACACAGACAGGGAATATGAACCCGTATCCCCTGTGAAGATTCCCAAATAACATATAATATTTTAATGCTTTTCACAGTGTCCATGTCGGTAACATATCTCATTATTACAGACAGAAATATAGTGAGAGCTGTGCCCTCTGGCATTTACGACGTTGTGCTGGATATAGGAAAGTAAAAGCATTCTGTACCCATCATTTTTCAAATCGTTAGAAAAGTCTTTATTAGATATAAATATCGTTGTGAATTCCCTATCCTTGAAAGACAAGAAAATAAATATCGCAACGTGCAAGAAAAAAAAA
>MJUU01065095.1:29122-63325 GCA_002080025.1 Modiolus philippinarum | reverse complement strand
TGGGGGGACAATTTATGAAGAAAAGTATACCTGCATCCTCTCCTTTCTCCAAAACATTCTGTAACAAATCAAACAACTGGCCTTCTTCACTTCCGGCTACAGAAGGAACAAGTGTACCCTGATCAGCATCATTTTTCTTGACAGTCTGCATTTCTTCTTCCTCTGAGCTTGATTTATCAAAATCATCATATTGTGAATAATATGTATCAGCAACTTCAGGATTGTCAGGTATACCTACAAATATAACAAATCTCAGATTCAATTAACAGGCAAGTCACTAAATAATCAAAATATCCTTGATTGAATCTCTTATTTATACAATTATTAGAAGCATAAATATTTGATAGGTTTGACATCAAGGGAAATTATATCAAGTTTTGTATGAAAATAAAACAGGTTTTGAATATTTATTTGTTCAAGCTGGTAGGAAACCATATAAACATGGAAATGATTTTACAATTAAATATCTACTTATAGTTTTTGTTCTACAATTTTCTTGCAAAAAAGGACATATTTTTTTTTCCGGAAGTAATAGTACGATATGGTCTATTACCATTACAAGGAAAGAGTCATGAAGTAAAGAGTAACTTTAAAGTACAGCTGAACTCCAATGGCTCAAACTGCAAAACTCCTTGGATGTCTCCAACCCTTTCTCTGGACCATTAGTTCAAATTATCATTGTTTTACTTCAAAAGCTCAAACACCCTCTAGCTTGCACTGATTTCATTGTTTTTGGGTGTTCATGCTATCCAAATTCAGCTGTATGTATCGCTAACCTGGAATCTGATTCTGACAATTCAAGAAATCAATATACTGTATGGTACCTGCTTCATGACCATCTTAGCTAGCAGGTTTAATATTTCATAGGTCCTATCAAAGGATGATTGTTACCAAGTGTATTTCTGAATTTGAAACAATTCCAGCAATATTTAAATGGTTTTCCAGTAAGTTCCTAGTAAGGTTTATCCATATATATGGACACAACTATTTAAGGCAAGAGTCAAAGTACTATTGAAACTATTTAAACTAGACATGTAGTTTCAGGGAAGATCTTCAAAATGAATTTCCTTTTGGCCTTTATGTCAAGATATGTTCCTTACTAGAACCCATCATTGATATTAGGTAAACTTGCCAAACACAACTTCAAAAGAATCCTACTATGCTGCCATTGGAACCAGATCTGTCAAGACATAAATTTTATTGGAACCAAACCATTATGGCGGAGTTTGGTTCCAGTTGAGTATGTAAATGTTTTAATGAAAGTTTATAAAGATGGCAGACAAGAGATATTTAGCTATTGCAAAAGGTACCCCAACTAAGCCAGGTGAGCTAAAAAAGCATCTAAAAATACAATGTGTCTTAAAATTCATCTAAGTTATGTAAATGTTGAATTAAACAGTGCAAGTATATTTATTTGTCCATATTATTTTGTCTAAACTCTAATAAAGGTATAGGAAATAATTCAGAGAAAATTTCTGTAGTGCTGCAAGCAATGTTCCATGTTGTTATACTTCATTCCATTTTTATTTTCCCTTGTTTTTAAATTTGATATCTGTTTCATTTTTGAATTTAAAAAAACAATAATACCCCTACAATTAAAATACTAAAAAAATCTACTTGCAAAAACAATTTGACAAAAAAATGCTGTTTATCTTGTAAACTTAATGTATTCTCTAAGAGCTGTTCTAAATTTTCGAGGTTAAAAGTTATCTCTTAATTTACTATCACATTTTATATCCCTAAAATGGAAAGGCTACCACCATAAAATTCATATAAAACACCTTCAGAGCCATCCCGATTACAGTAATTTGCAAATCTTTTTAATTAAGTATTACAAGGTATGTTCTCTTTTTGACTAGAATATAAGTCTAAAGGCAGATACATAAGGGATATAAAACACTTACTTTTAGTCTGTAGATGTTTTTGTTGACCTTTTGATAAATGGACAATATTTCAGTTACCACTACATACAATACATGTATGAACTGTAGCTACATGTATTTATCGTTTATTGTATTTCTATCTAAATATGAACAAAACAACATTTCAAATGATGCACTATAGACCCTTTAACGATAACTGTAGTTCTGAATTTTGCACATGCGCTCATATGCCTTTGAGTGGGTAAAATGCAATGTCATAATATATGTGATGCCTTGATTAATTGTCCTACATCAATTTTGTGGGACTGTTTTCATTTTCCACTAAAAATCATAGGAACTCAGTTATAGTGAAAGGGTCTATTATATTCTTCAATAAGACTTGATTTTTTCTTTTGATGGACATTTCTTAATTATTCTTATGGAATACATGAAGGCAACAAAGCAAGATAAAAATAGTACCAAAATAACCGAAAATTGCTCATGGATACTTCTTAACTATTCTGTCTTCAGCATCTTATATATTCCAACTAGATTTTTTACCAGGTTCAAGCTATGAAAGGGGTGTGTTTCATGCTTCATTGCTTTTTATATCAAAGTAGATATTTATTTATATTTATATCATAGTACAGCTTCTAATGTGAAATTAACCCCAGGATACGAAATTAAAATTATAAGAATTCAGCATTACCATCTTTAAAATCTAAAGAAGAATTGGCAAGATCATAGACCATCTTGTCGCGTAATGGTGTAATAGGTCTCTCCTCGGGATTAATTACAGGTCCCTTCGTCTTCATCACTTGACTCTGTAATTTCATGCTGTATATACACTGTGTGAGGAAAGAAAGCTATGTGTCAAAAGCACACTATGCATCATATAAAAATTACAAAAATATATTTTTTCCTCATCAGATATGAAAAGCTTCTTTCAGTTTGACGAAAGTTTTTAAAAATTCATAGTAGCAGTATTTCAAGCATAAATGTGAGTTAATAAGACAAGACAAAAGGATAATTCTTTCGATAAATAATAATCATCAATTACTTTCGAAAGTATATGGGTTTTTCGATAATTTCACTTTTAAACAGTTCATAATGAAATAACTTTTATCTTTATTTACGTCTTGATCAAATAAAAAATATTGTGAACTGATGAGAAAACTATATAGAGAAAGTGCATAAATATATAACAAGTGCATATCATTTCATATATAAACATTTGTACCCTTGGGAAAGGTAAGCTAGTTATCTCCCTTAAACAGTGTTACCAAATGATGCATCCAGTAGATAATTCTAAAAATGTTTATGTTGTTAGATTATTAAGTCCTCAATTAATGTATATCTAGAATATTTTTTGTTTTCGTCACAGAATATAGAGTAGTAATTTGAATTTTATCAGTGCAGCATCTGACAGTTCTGAAATGTAATTCTGATGGCCCAGAGCAGTGACTAATAAATTTCTTGATTCTTAATTATCCTCTTGTTATGTCAAAATTGTTGTCATTAATTTTGGAATTTATAGTATCTTTTTCACTTTAATAAAGCAATTAGTAAGTCATTGTTTGTCTGTATGCTTGAGAAAAGTGTATGTTTGCATCAATCATGGAGTAAATAATCATTTATCTCCCCTTCAAAATTTCGGACAGCAACCATATTTCTTCATGCACATCTTCAGATAGTGTACTACAACTGTATATCATCTCATCAAAATTCAAGCAGCCGTTTAGCAGAAAATGCACTGACAAGGTACATGGATGGACAGACAGATGGACAAATGAACTGACTGGGGATTCCTATATTGTGGAGAGTATAATTATAATATTTCCTAGGCTCAAAAATTTGCATGGGACAAGCAATCTATCTACAGGTAATCTGAACAGTGCAAATTTAGCACTGTTTAGAATTCCTATTTTTCTACAGGTGGTTTCAACAGTACACATTTTGTACAACTGTGTAACTTAAGAATACCAATTTTTTCTACAGTTTGTTTTAACAGTAGACATTTTTCACTGTCTACATATTTCCTGTTTTCCAAGTATTCATCTACTTTTTAAAGCAGCGTTCTGTAGATATAAGAACCTGAATGTAAGCATCCAATTTTTTTTTTTTTTTTTTGAGTTGTCTACCTTAGAATGATACTTTTTCAGATGAAGCCAAGCAAATATTGAAGACGAAACAATAATCTGCCATTCCTGAATGTTAACATTGACAACTGCAAATAATTAACATCTCTGGCACAAAAGACTATCATCTACTCAAAAGCCAGCAAAGATGGCAAACAGCTTATGGCAAACAGCTTATATCTTTTATTCTCTTCATCTATTAAATGTTAATATGTAGACCACGGTGAAAACTATCAAGATTTGTGTTACAAACTAAGTCATCCGATTATTCAAATAATTACATTTCGCAAAGACAAAATTATAGTATTAAATATGCATCTCAGTAACAGTTATATTAGCTTGTGAATCATGACAAAGACTAGTGACAATTATAACTCATAATACCCATTGGCAGCAATACTGAGTAAGGATTTTGTCTAGGCATGATCTTTTGATGTCATTATGATGTCATATTTTTACATTTGTAGGAGGTAAAAAACAGAAAAATCTTTAAATATGTCTATTCTCACAGGTCACAGAATTATTATAAAATTCAAACAAAGTCTAGTTTTTCAAGTCAAATGTAATTTTACAACATTTACTTATATATCATATTAACTATAAAGAAATGTAAAAAGAAATCATGCTGTTTTTGTAAAACTCGTGCATTTGTTAAATCCAAAGTCTGCAAGCAGTGCAAAACACCACCAAGAATAAACTGCACTGTTTTTGCAAGAAACATACCATTACCAGGATATATATAGATGAAATATGTATGCATAGAAAAATAGTAAATCCATACTACTGATACAGGGAAAAAATGATGAAATGTAAAATTTTCCTTATGCTTGCATGACAATTTACAAACTCTTAAACCCTTAGCAAAGAGGAACAATTTACAAATTTGAAACTCAAAACAAAATGCTTATTATTCACGATAATTAAGAATTGCAACTTTAAATACAACTGAAAAATTTAAATTATGTCATCTAGGTAATCAATGAACCCAAATCATGCCATAAAAGTGTAATTAGTACAAACATACGTGGTGCAGATCTAGTTCCAAAATCTTTACGTTTATTGTCTTTTATTGTCACGTCTGTTTCCTGGACAACAGTTAATGCTTCTTTAAACCGTTCCCCTTCACCTGATCCTCCAGCCCAGGCAGGTACCTATAAATTAAAACATTGGTAAAATATTGATATTATATTCCATATTATCAGATAAATTTCATATTATGCTAGTAACTACAGTATAAATGGTTATTCTCGCGGGTATTTAATTTTTGCTTTATTTGTGGTTATCTTGAAGTCACGAAAATTACATCCCGCATAATATAATTTAAATGAGACTTTATACAGCAAATAATTAGAAATGGTGAATATTTAAGTCTACGAAAATAAAATGAATCGATTTTGAAAGAAATCATGAAATTTGCCTCTCACGAAAATAACAACTTATACGGTAAAATATAATTTTTTATGTATTTTTATGTATGTATTCAACAAAGAACATCAAATCTGTAAAACTGACCTGATGTCTGCTGATAAGACAATGTTTGTTGAAATGCAAATAACTTTCTCAAATTTCCATTTAAAATTACTACACTTCTATTTTCTTTTTATAAATAAACATGTACAAATAGTTTTTATATGAAAATTCTTGCAATTGAGTCCACTTACATACATGTATATAAATCTGATAAAAGTATACAAGCCATAGATCAAAATATATCTACAGTCCCATGGGTTAAACACATCATACTTGCTCAAGTTCCTTCTGTCAATGTAAAAACTCTTTTTGTTTCATAAAAACTTACTTGAAAGGTAAATATCATGTGATAATAATACAAAATGTTTCATGCTTCATACTTATTAAGAATTCTACTTCACAATACACTAATGAATGCAATGTTACTTTATGTATTTTGAAATATACCGTTTCTACTCTAACTCTCATAATTCTACCCTATTTTACTTACTGTCCTTTTATGTAAGGTTTGCTGAATTTGGTTTTTCCTTTGTATATTTTCATTCAGCTGTAATTTTGCAGATTCCCTGAAAATAAAATTTAAAATAAATAAAATGGTGTCACTTCCAAGTCCAAATTGTTTAAACTTTCCTTATATTGATACCTATGCAATCTCTTGTCACTGTCTATCCTTAGGCCTAAATTAAAATATTGTTTACTTGTTGTTACCATACCCTAGTGTTTCATTCAGGGTAAGTAGGTAGGTATAATATTTTATTTTATTTCTCAGAAAACTTAAACACAAATGTGAAGTCTCTTGACCTTGTGTCAGTTAACATGCTTTATTTTAAAGTGCTGTATACTCTTTAATAAATATGCTTATATGAACTATTGTGTATTGCTTGTATTGAAATTGTGTTGAAGTATTAAAACAGGTAACAAGAAATATAGGAATACAATGTACAGTGAAAGTACTTTTGTTCCTAGGGTTCCAATTTTCGTTGATTTCTTGGGTTTGCTAAAACCACAAAATTAAGTTCTCAGTGAAACGCATTTTCCCCTGAAGTCTTAATGCATAAAATTCGAAACCACGAATTCAAGTACCCACAAAATCATGATACAGAGATTCATGTTCGATAACTCTTTGAAATAAAACCTGTTTAATATGAGTTAGAATAAAAAGTTTTCTCTGAATAAAAAGACTTCAAAAGACAAACGACCGTATCTTAAACTTGAAAACAGTATATGTTTAAATTTCACTTTTCCACCTGAACTAATAAACAATTGGCCTTTTTATCATTGATTTTGTTTCTAGCTTTTGAGGAAAAACAGTGATATTTCACTCGTACTTGGCATTGGTTAACCCCCATTCGCCACCTATTGAAAAATAGATAGATTATGCAATAACTGATTTTTCTACCAATTTTCATGAGTATTTATTTATCTTTTTGAGAGTGATTAATTTTTGAAATATGGACTTTCGCATAAACTGCACAGGTAAATTCATTATCTGTCAAGAGTTGTTGCGCGTAGGTCGAATTTTCGCAATAGTTGCCGAGTTAATTGATATTGCTTATACATATGAAAGTTGAAGTCAACAAATAAAAGTACTTCCACAGTAACCAAGGATTTGTATAGTGAGAAGGATTAGCACCTCGTATTGTCTCATAAGATCCACTGTAGCAAGATTTGTTTTACTCACCACTACAAATTGATATACTCACTTCAACGCCTATCAAACACATAAATATGTTTCATTAAAACCAAATTTTAATTTCTCTTTCTAAGCGCGGCACAATATATATGATACATTTCATGTAAAGGTTTGTCGGTTTTCCATATCAGATCAAGATATAGACTGCCATTTCATGTTAATTTATGTAAAATCAAGTCCCATCCTTGTCGGCTTGCATTTCAGATCGTGATATTTTGAAACGAATAAAAGCCAGATATAACTATTCAACAAACCAAAAATTTCTTCAACAAATGGACAAAACCATAATAAATGAAGAAAGTGTGTCTCATACCTGTTTTTATCCTAATCTTGGCTGTTATTGGAAATAATTAATCGTCGTACCACGCTGTCACCTCTAGTAATTTTGAAATGGTCACAAACAAAACAAGTTAAATTTGTCACAAAGTGAGAAAAATTATTTCATTTTACTTATTCAGTAAAGTCATACATACTTGATTACCAAAAAACATGTTTTAAAACATAAATGTTGATTTTGAAGGAGGAGATTCAAATAAATATATGACGAAGACTGACAATATACACGCTTGCGAGGGTGGAAATGTTAATATCAGTTGAAACATGTATGATTCCATCTGTATTGAAGAAAATTATTTCTCTTGGTATCATAGCTATATTTTCTTCTCTAAGTATGTATAAAATATAGTTGAATAAACGTTCTGAACACATAAACAGGCTAGTTTTATTTCCGAAGCGATGACACTTTCCGTCATTAAATTGGACAAAATTAGCGTGGGTGCAAGGCATTGTGGGTAATATTTTATAATCTCGCATACGCCCCAGATAATAATGCAGTTAATAGAAAATCCCCGCGAGATTCGAATCCTTCTCACTATCCAAATCCTTGCAGAAACTATAGACTTTTATTATGAAATGCGAAATTTAACTAATCATATTTATTTAAATTTAAAGGCATTCTTGCTTGTCCAATTCAATGCATCACAATTTGCATCATATCTCCTTTCTGTATACACCTAAATATTATTAATGAAAGGACCATTTGATTTAAGTACACATGTACTACCTTAATCTTTCAGCTTCCTGATCAGCTTGCTGTTGTTTTCTTATTCTCATTCTTTCTCGTGGTGGCAAGTTTTTCCATTTAATATCTTCTTCTGTTTCTTTCAAGTCTCTCAAACGTGATTTCTTCTTTCTAAATATATAAAATAAAAAATAAAGGAATGTACATGTGATGAAGGATCATAAGCATAACAAAGCTGAAAGAGACAATACATAAAACACCATTCATCAAGTAGTTTTCTGTATATTTTGTAGTGGTATTTTATCAAATACCTTATTTCTCATATTACCACTGAAATGTGTATTTATTTGAAGGCTATGTTTAGCTTTATTGCTGTTGACAATTTTTTCAGTGGTTTCCACCTGATTTGTCTTTTTGACTTCAGCTCTTGACAATTCTGTTCAGTAATTTTGTTATTACACTTAAATGCCATCACATGTTCATGCTTCTTGATTCCAAAGCAATACAAACTGTAATGTTACTGTTTTTTGTACACTTGTATTTCTATTTTTTTAATAACAGTAGATCCTGTATGCACACATTTTATGTGTATTGCCAGTGTCTGCTCACATAAAAGCTTAAACAGAAGCAGCCACAGCCTGCTAAGCTCACCTCGTTGCACAGCATTGTCACATGTTAAACATGCCAGTAATTAGGAATGGACTATAATCATTCTTTTTAACAGATTCATTCATGCGTAAAGTGTAGGTCAAAGACTGTCACTCCAAAATGCATGACACATACCAATATGGTTGATGGTGGACATGTCGGTAACCGGGAATGGACATTAACCATTCTACCTAAACAAGCCGCTCATGCGTAAAATGTAGGTCACAGACAGCATCCCTAACTTGCATTGTTGTTGTCATCCCAAAATGCATCAAACAATCCAATATGGTTGATGTGGGACATGTCAGTAAGTGGGAATTGACTTAAACCATTCTACCTTACCAAGTCACTCATGCATAAAATGTAGGTCACAGACAACATCCAAAGCATGCATTGTTGTTGTCATCCTAAAATGCATCATACATACTAATATGGTTGATCTAGGATATGTCAGTAACCGGGAATGGACTTTAACCATTCTACCTAACAAAGTAGCTCATGCGTAAAACTTGGTCACAGACAGCATTGGAAGCATGCATTGTTGTCGTCATCCTAAAATGCATCATACATATCAATATGGTTGATGTGGGACATGTCAGTAACCAGAAATGGACTTTAACCATTCTACGTAACCAAGTCCCTCATGCGTAAAATGTAGGTCACATACAGCATCCAAAGCATGCATTGTTGTTGTCATCCATAAATGCATCATACATACCAATATGGTTTATGTTAGACATGTCAGTAACCGGGAATGGACTTTAACCATTCCACCTATCCAAGTCACTCATGCCTAAAATGTAGGTCACAGACAGCATCGGAAGCATGCATTGCTGTTGTCATCCCAAAAAGCATCATAATGGACTTCAACCATTCGACCTAACCAAGTCAGTCATGCGCAAAATGTAGGTCACAGACAGCATCCGAAGCATGCATTGTTGTTGTCATCCGTAAATGCATCATACATACCAATATGGTTGATGTGGGACATGTCAGTAACCGGGAATGGACTTTAACCACTCCACCTAACGAAGTCGCTCATGCATAAAATGTAGGTCACAGATAGCATCCAAAGCATGCATTATTGTTGTCATCCCAAAATGCACCATACATACCAATTTAGTTGATGTGGGACATGTCAGTAAGCGGGAATGGACTTAAACCATTCTTCCTAACCAGACGTGGACGCAGACGCGGATGCAGATGCGGACGCTCAGGGTATCACATAAGCCCCCCTCACTAATTGAGGTGAGCTAAAATATCAAACAGATTTGGTTAATAGTATAATTTAGCTAATACGTCATTAGGCCTGTCCTGATGACTCATTAATGTCATAGTATTGTGCTTAATTTAATGCTTAATGTTGTTTTTACAATAAATTTAACTACAACCAACTGCTGTTGTTTTGTTGACTACTTTGCACATGACATACTGCCTATAAGTCAAGTCTGTAACCTAATCAGCTATAACTTCATTATTTCTCTATGTAATTCCTTCTACACTAGATTGTCACTAAATTTTGATTATTTCTACCACACTTACAATAACTTAGCAATTTCTTCTGCATCTTTTGTAGCGTGCTCTGTATGTCTGGACTGGTAATCCTTGGACATTTTCTGTAATCACACAAATCGTAATCAATAGTAGTCATTAAAATTTCTGAATTCATGACTTTTTTATGTGTCATTTGTCCTTTTTGATATATGATAAATATTTAAAATCTTCCTTACTGATTTTTTTTCTTTTTAATTGAGAAAACGTTTTCAATGTTGCCTGCAGTTGGTTCAGCCTATATTGCAATTTCCATATTTTTTAATACATGCTTTGTTTTGGGTCGTTTTAACCTGGATATGGAATGTTGTCTTCTTGACATTTACCCCATTTCCTTTCTCTTTCATATGTATTTCTTTTAATATTTGAAGTGAATTCAAATTTGATATAGGGGGTTATTTTTCATTTTTTTATGCATATATTCTTATACTCAGTATATTATATGTGTGAGCAAGCAAAAAATAATCAGAAATTTTCAAGTTCAATTATCTCCCTTTGGATATATTAACATATCAAAAGTATCATTATACCAGATAAAAAGTTAGGACTTTTGTACTACTCAATTCTATTTCAGGAGAATGTGTGTCTATTGTAACAACAGCTGTCGCCGAATATCAGCCAAATATACCCCTACTCAATGAACCCTGAATCCATATGGTAAGTGCAAATTTAAGTGGGTGTGAACATAATAAAGGTGTGGACACAATACAGGTGTGGACACAATACAAGTATGGAAACAATGATATAATCTTCAAGAAAGGACTTTTTGTAAGGGTGCCAATAAAGATACTCTGTCAAAATTAGACAAAAGTAAAATCCGCCCTTTTTTTGTCCTTTGACATTTTCTTCAACGAAAGTCCAAGTCAAATTACCTCCCCTTCCTGGTTTCCAAAAATAATCATATTCCTTCATCTCAGCATAGTGTCCTTCCTTTGTGTAAAGTTTCATTAAAATCCTTTCAGTGGTTTAAGAGGAGTTGCGCTTACGAGGTTACCCAGACATCGGGAATCTAAGAAAAGTCAACGTCAAATTATCTCCCTTTCCTGGTTTTGAATAAAAATTATATTCTGTCATGCACATTTCCATATAGTGGCCTTCCTTTGTGTAAAGTTTCATCAAAATCCTCTATGCGATTTAAGAGGAGTTGCACTTACGCAGTAACCCATATATAGGGAATCTGAGAAAATTCAAAGTCAAATTATCTCCCCTTCCTGGTTTCGGACAATAATTATATTCCTTCATGCACATCTCCATATAGTGTCCTTCCTTTGGGTAAAGTTTCATCAAAATCCTTTTAAGTTGTTTAAGAGGAGTTGCGCTTACAAGAAGTGTGGACAGATGGACGGACGGACGGACAGACAGACAGACGGCGATTCCTATATACCCCCCAAACTTTGTTTGCAGGGGTATAAATACTCATGTTTTAATATAGACTTACTGCTATATGATTGGCTAATAATGGTTCCTTCAGTAAATCTGTGGCTGATGGCCTCTTTTCTGGATCCCTGTTTAACATTCTGTAAAACCAAAAAAATTTAAAGAAAAAATTTGAAGATTAATATTTTAAAAATTGCATATATTGCGCAAAATTGGCAAGAATAACACTTGGTAAAAATATCCATCATTTCTTATTCTGGTTTGCCATTTATTTAATGTTAATGGTCAGCAATCTGATCTTGCTAAGAAACAGTTCCAATCATTATTGAATATTACATCAAAACAAACATGGTCAATGTCAAAAACAACCACGAGAANGATTGGAAATTTCCTCAGGAGCACACTGAAACAAACCCCATCAAAATCCAATAAATAATAAAGATTCTACAGTCAAATATGTGAAAACACCTCATTTAACCCTTTTTTGGCCCCTAATTCTGAAATGGGTGGGGCAAAAACCTAAAGGAAAAAACTGTTTCTCAAGAATGTTCCAAGAAACATCATACTAAGATTTGAAAACAATCCATCCACTAGAACCAAAGTTATGCTGTCCACAGACATGAAAATACCTAATTTTACCCCTTTTTGGCCCCTTTTTTGCCTCTTTTTCAAAAACGGGTGGGGCAGGGAACGCGAAATTAAAACCCGGGCTTAAGCTTGTGCCAACAAACATCATACTAAAATTTGATAACAATCCGTTCACTAGAACTAAAGTTATGCTGTCCACAGACGCCGACGCCAACGCCGACGCCGACGCCATACCATAATACGACCGCAAAATTTTTGAAGTCGTATAAAAAAACTATTTTAGCTGTATCAGATTTATATAAAAAAACTTGTGGTGGAGGTGCTCCTATATTTAGGTTAGATTAATACTAAGGATAATTTTACATAGTTTTCTTTTCATTTATTATTAGTTTATCACTCAGTTGCTCCAAGAGACACTGTCTGATCCTTTACATTTTTATATGAATGGTTCTCCAATATATTGGAGGAATATACAGATTAGAAATTGCAAGTCACTTCCTGTTTTTATTGGATTTGAAACGTATATATTTGGGACTATTTCCATTGAATTTTTTTGTAACAAATGTATATTACAAAGTCAACTGGCCTTGATCTACCACCTAAGAACCATGAGATGATATAACGTTTGAGCTTTGCAGAACACGGAGATAAGCTTTTAGAAATCTTTCAATTTACTTCCTGTTACCGGAAATATAAAAGATAACACAACGATTTTCCACAAATCACCAGGCGACTCAAACTCGCTTTTGGGAGCAACTGTAGGCCACTTGAAGCACAATAGGGCGACTTAATCGCCCTAATCGCCCAGTTTGGTGAGCCCTGGAGAACTGATCTATATAATAAAAACAATAACTAATCCTAGATTCTGATTATCGAAAATATTCAACTCATGATCGTAAAACACTGTAATTCACTCATGCGCTGTGAGCATTCGTGAATTACTGCGTTGTTCGATCATTCGTTGAATATTTTGCGATAATCAGAATCTCGGATTAGTTATAGTATAAATAATGGTCAGCAATCTGATCTTGCTAAGAAACAGTTCCAATCATTGTTGAATACTACATCAAAACAAACATGGTCAATGTCAAAAACAACCATGAGAATGTTTCCACCTTTTCCAGATTTGATAGGTTGGTTTTCACGGGAATATATGTAAGGGGTTATAACTATAACATATACATGACATTGACTGGTGTCTGAAAAGTACTGTTTTAGCAATACAAACACTTGTTTTCATAACTTATATCATATCACAAATAGCAAATGTGATGTCATTTTACCTTGATCAGTTATTTTCTCTTTTTATATATTCTATGCTGAGCGTATGATTCTACACATTGGACAAAACACAAATCTTAAGAAATTCACATGCAGGGAAAAAATATCCAGTCTGTGGGTTATGCTGAAATTTATTAAAGTTTACACAAGATTACTTAATTGTGCTACTTACATATTTAATACCCTGCTAAACTCCTTGGAGTATTGGTCTGGCAGTTTTGGAGGTTCTCCTTCTACTATTTTGTACATAACTGCCATTAAACTCTTCCCATCGAAAGCATGACATAGAGCACACATCTCGTACAATATACAACCTATTGACCTACAAAATCAGAATGTAATTAACCTTGTTAATATACAACCAATCTACCTGAGAAATTCAGAATGTTTTTTTTTCCTTTTTTTTCCATACCGGGAAAAATGGAAAGGACATGGAGTGAATGTACATGTGACAAAAACGCACACGATACATAGAAAACACCAGTTTATCAAGTTTGTTTATTTTTATATGATAAAAGTTCATACTACTCTTCAGTTCAGTCAATTAAACTGTTTTCAAAGCTAATATCATGAATGTCTTCAATGAATATACAAATCCAAGAAAACATTTCCAGGTTATCCAAGTCATAGTAATATATAACTTCAGTATAATTATTCTTACCATACATCTGACTTAGAATTGTAGCCTTCATGTTTTAACACCTCAGGACTCATGTAGTAAGGTGTACCAGTAAATGTTGAAGCAAGATCAGCTGTACCCATCAGGATTTTGGAAATTCCAAAGTCTCCAATTTTTACAACATTTCCTTTAAGAAATATGTTTCTGAAATGTTAAACATGAAATTAATGATTAAGTACATTCATGATATAAAGAAAAGTATAGGGTTTGTAAGTCTCGTCATGTGACACCGAGAATTCATGATAAAAATTGAAATTTGAAAACGTCTCCCGCCAAAAGATGACGTTTAATTCTTTGTTTAGAACGTCATATAGCAACGGAAGTTTCAAAATTCAACGAGACTTACAGACCCTATTGTAACTATTACTGAATGTTGTGTAATCTAGACCTTACATTCAGATAAGACAAATCTTTTATGCAAGTGTCCTTTTTAAAACAGAATAGCACATTTTCCTATTTTATTTGTATGTCTGTTGTGTCAACTTATATAATTACTTGTATATATTCAAATATAAATTTTACGGATTGATTGAATAGTTAATTAATCATCCATTGAGCATTTTTGTAACCCCACTCCCCATTGGGGGATAGGGGTACCTGTATACTGTTTTCGGTCTCTGTGGGTGTGGGTAAATGTGTGGGTTTGTGTGTAGGAGTCCGTTCATAATGCTTAAAAAATGCATTTTTGTCACATTTATCTCTGCAACCCAAAAAATCACAGATCTGAAATTTTGTCATAAGCTTATTTATTATTATTACTTTTTGGGGGGGGAGGGGGGAGGTTCTATCTGGATGAGAAAGAAGCTAATTACTTTAAAAAAAATTCAAAAAATGCAGAAATAACAGCAGTTTAGGCAACAATTTTTTATTACCACTGTTTAAGTGCAGGAAAGGAAATTTTGCCTTCTTTATAAGTTCCTTTAATAGATATCAACCCCCTTTGGATATTTTCTGTCCGAATGAAATTCAAGATTCATATTTTGACATACTTGATTTTTTATTTTCACTGTCTATGACAACTGAACAGCAATCGCTGATAAGTTGCTACCGGCCACTGCCTAAATGGAAAGGGAAGTTGGAATGCCATAAAACTAGTTTAACCAAACATTTCTTTTAAATGTCCATACCAAGTCAGGACCATTGCTGTTGACAATTTTTCTGCTGGTTGTCTTTTTACCCTGTGAATTTTTCCTTTTGAAAATGCTGTTTGGAAATTTTGTTTTTACCCTCATTTACCCATTTCTGATTTAGTCAGGTTTCACTTTCATGAATTTCCTTGCGAAATTTTCTCAAACTTTTTCCTTAGAAGAACATAATCTTGTATTAAAATCTATAAATAAAACTACTTTTTTTTCTTTTTATATCAAGCTTTCACTAATTAGTGCTTCTTGATGTTTTTTATGTACCACTCCCCTTAGTAAAAGTTGGACATTTTTTACACTTTGTTGTGTTAATTGATATTCGTTCAACACCTACCTCGACTTAAGATCCCTGTGAAGAACTCTGCGTGTATGCATATAATGTACCGCTAACACCAGCTGTACAAACCAGTCTAGAATTATTTTTTCTTCTAAATGGCTCTTTGATTTTGCCAATTCATTAATCTTGGCATCTAAATCACCACCCTGAAAATAAACATATATTATGTATTGTCAATGAAAAGTAAGTAGAGTCATATAAAATTTGACACGACGATTGTCTGTTTCATGCTATCATGAAAAAATACAAATCTATCTTATATAAACACAGGAGTCTGAAATCTTATCAATAAAACTTGAAAAATCAGTGAAAACACTAGTGAAGGTCTGTGAATGTTCACAATGTTTGAGAAGCTTCACTGGCCTTTTTTACTTTTCACAGATTGATAAGATTTCAGATTCCTAATATATAAAACAGTCTGTATTGCTCACCAGTACCATGGTCATAAGATAATCAAACAGGCAAAAGGGTTCTATAATGTATGCAAAAATGTTTACCCTAGGCCAGCCTATTAGTTTAGAATTGAAATTTGGAGAAACAGAAGGATTATCATAGGTAAGTTTGAATAGATCTTATTTTTCCAGAAGTTCAAGAAAACAAATCTGCATCATGCAGGCAAGGCATATCCTGTGGCCATAGTGGGGTTTTTTTGTACTTTATCCAAGATAACCAATAGCATGTAATGAAATGTGATATCTCATGCTTGAATAAGTTAGAGGTTACAAGCCCTAAAATTTGTCAATAAATTAAGTTTCCAAGAGGCTTAACTCCAGAACCACTTTCACTTCTAAAGCAAACTAGAGGTACTGTGGTCCACTGGGCCACAAATGAATACCCCCGCATGCCCAATATAATAAGAAGTTTAAATAAAAGGCTGATCTTTAAAGTCAACTGTGTCTTTTAATGTTATTCAAAAAACTTAATTTAGGCTAAGTATCAACATACCAATGTATCGGTAAACAGGAAGTAGTAGCGCAACAAACCTGAAAATAGCTTACACGGTACAACTCATTATCATGAAGCTCCAGACCAAATATGAAATCATTTCCACTTTTGGAAGAAGAGAAAACTTTGACAAAAAATTTTCATTAGTAGTGATATATGAAACTAAGTATTAATGTATCGGCAAACAGGAAGCAGTAGCGCCACAAACATGAAACAAAAAATTTTCATTAGTAGTGATATATGAAACTAAGTATTAATGTATCGGCAAACAGGAAGCAGTAGCGCCACAAACATGAAAATATCTGACACTGTACAACTCATCATTTGGAAGCCTAATGCTAAATATCAAATCATTCCCACCTGTAAAAGCCGAGAAAACTTTGACAGTAAAAGTGTTACGGACGGACGGAATGACGGACGGACGGACGGACGGACAGACACCACCATCACTATATACCCTCCGCTTTTACAAAGCGGGGGTATAAAAATCAAAACCTTGTCATTGTTTGTAGTCATCAACTATCTTACCAAGTCTGATGACACTTAGCAATTTTATTCTTGGTTTTTTGTGTTAAGGGCATCATTTCAGAACCATTTTCACCCCTGACCTAAGCTCTGTGGTCAGCCGTTTTCAAGACAGTATGAACATTTGATTACAAATTATTTGGAAACCTTCAGCAAACAGACAGACACACAACTGTACATTTTATCAAAATATACCTTTGCACTTCCTACATTTATTTAATATCATTGAAATTAAAAGGAATTATGAATAGTATATTTTGTGCTTCAATAAGTTTCATAGAAAACAAACATCACTTGACTTTTAAGTGTACAAACACTAAGGTGTTATATACATATTATAATCTTATATGATATACATACAAATCAATAACTGAAATAATATTTTATGTCAATGGCCTTGTCAAAATTAATGTTACTTTTAATTCACAAATTAACCAAAAAAATGCAAGGAAACATTCTTTTGTCACAAATTTTAAATCATGTGAAACACATCTGATGTATATAAGGATTATATTCTTTCAACAGACCAAATCAGTGTAAATAATTTTGTCCACAAAATTACACTGGTTTTCTTCTATACAACTAGGATCTATTCATCAAATCATCATACAAACTGGAATGAATAAATTGGTCCTTTTGATTCAGTTATATCTTCTACTCGTTAACACTTCAGATCATTGTATGAGAAATGACATTTACAAAATTAAAATGCCAATAAAAAACTGCTTACACCTATGAAAAAACAAGAGGCTCTCAAGAGCCTGTATCGCTCACCTGGGCCATGGCTGACATAGAGAGATGAATGGTATTTCCAATAAGGTCCAGAGTTTAAGCTATGTTCACTGCTACAAGCGACATTGGACATGTTGGAATGGAATAAAATTTAGCAGAATGAATTTTTTCTAAAATTTCAGTTTTCTTGTTTGGTGTCAATGGCAACTGAAAGCACCATCATCCATTATAACCCATATCAGACCCCCATTCAAAAAAAAATTTGGGCAGGGGTTCCCCTTATAATATATATCTTGCTGAAATAAATATGAAAAAAGAAAGCATTTTGAGCCCCCTTTTTAAAAAAAATTTGGGCACAGGTTGCCCACATAATCTAGTTTATACATATTGCTGAAACTGTAAATAAACAAGGGCTATGTGTAGCCATATATCCCCGCCGCTCCAGCAATTTGAAACCCCACATATTTGAGGTAAATTTAAAAGTTAAGAAGGGGCATAACTCCTACAAAAAATTTTAACTAGGACTCATCTTAGAACTCACTTGAGGTATTCTTCAACTAAATCTACTGTATAAATATTATAACAATCCAATGAGAAATAAATTTGCTGGAATGCTTACATTCTGTCATATTTTGTCAATTTTCAAAGTTAAAAAGGGGCACAACTCCTCCAAAAATATTCAACCAGGACTCATCTTCGAACTCACTTGAGGCATCCTAGATGTAAAGCTACTTTATACATATATTATCCAAGTATAATGAGAAAAAAATTTTCTAGAGCGCTTACAAGGATATTTTGTCAATTTTCAAAGCTTAAAAGGGGCATAACTCCTACAAAAATACTCGAATAGAACTCGTCTTAGAAATCCCTAGAGTCATCCTAGAACTAAAGCTTCTGTGTAAATATTATCCAAATCCAATAAGAAATAAATTTTCTAGAGCACTTACAAGGATATTTTGCCAATTTTCAAAGTTAACAAGATTGCTACGCGTAGCTATGTCCCTCGCCGCTGCAGTAAAGTCGATAAAGTCCCACAACTCAAGTAAAATTTTGCGAATCAAAACGGCGGCAAGATATCAACTGCATTAGGTGGCAAAGAGCTAAGCAAAATTTGAGAAAAATCCCTTAATTGGATTTTGAGGAAATGTGTCGACAAAGTCTTCCTATGTTGTTGTATGCATTAAGTCGATAAAGTCCCATAACTCCCGTAAAATTTGTCAAATCAGAATGGCAGCATAATATGATCAAGTACATATGGTGGAAAATGTTCAACCAAAATTTCAGCATATTCTGTTCAGTGGTTTCCGAGAAGTTGTGCCCACAAATTGTTCCTAAGCTGTAGCACGCAGTAAGTCGATAAAGTCCAATAACTCCTGTGAAATTTGACCAATCTAAATGGCGATGCGATATGATCTTGTACATATGGTGACTAACAATTCTGTAAAATTATCATGAATTCGGACCAGTAGTTTCTGAGGAGTTGCGTCCACAAGATTTGCCATTGTATAACAATGCGGAAATAATCAAAGTCCCATAACTTCCACAAAATTTGACGAATCAAAATGGCAATGCGATATGATCTAGTACTAATGGTGACTTACAGTCCTGTAAAATTTGAAGGAATTCTGGCAAGCGGTTTCTGAGGAGTTGCGTCCACAAGATTTGCCATTGTATAACANCATAACTCCCAAAAAATTTGACAAATCAAAATGGCAATGCGATATGATCTAGTACTAATGGTGACTAACAATCCTGTAAAATTTGAAGGAATTCTGGCAAGCAGTTTCTGAGGAGTTGTGTCCACAAGATTTGCCATTGTATAACATTGGGAAATAATCAAAGTCCCATAACTTCCACAAAATTTGACAAATCAAAATGGAAATGCGATAGGATCTAGTACTAATGGTGACTAACAATCCTGTAAAATTTGAAGGAATTCTGGCAAGCAGTTTCTGAGGAGTTGCCTCCACAAGATTTGCCATTGTATAACATTGGGAAATAATCAAAGTCCAATAACTCCCAAAAAATTTGAAAAATCAACATGGCGATGCAATATGAACTAGTACTAATGGTGACTAACAATCCTGTAAATTTGATGGAATTCTGGCCAGCGGTTTCTGAGGAGTTGCGTCCACGAGATTTGCCATTGTATAACATTGTAGAAATAATCAAAGTCCCATAACTCCCACAAAATTTGACGAATCAAAATGGCGATGCGATATGATCTGGTACTAATGGTGACTAACAATCCTGTAAAATTTGAATGAATTCTGACCAGCGGTTTCTGAGGAGTTGCGGACACAAAAAACGTGACACACGGACAGACGGAGGCACGGACAAAGACCATTACCATGTCCCTCCGTCGCGTTGCGGCGGGGGACAAAAAAATTTGAGCAGGAGTTCCCCTTATAATGTAGGTATGCATACTGCTGAAATCAAGATATATAATTTTATCAAAATTTTATTTTTTTGGTTTGGTTTCCATGGCAACCATAGAAGTACTGAATCTTCAAATGCTTTAGAATTTGGTATTATATGACCCACAAAGTTCCTTTTAGATTTCATGAAGCTAGTGATAATAGTTTTTGAGATATAGTGAAAAACATACGAAAATGCTCAAAGTCCAACAACTCCTACAAAATTTCATGTATGAAAATGGCGGTGTGAAATGATATAGTACTTGTAGTGAATAACAATCCTACAAATTTTGAACAAAAACCAATAAATGGTTCCTGAGGAGTTGCGTCCACAAGATCTCCATTTGTATGGTATTGCTAAAAATCGTCAAAGTCCCATAACTCCTATAAAAATTGACGAATCAAAATGGCGGTGCGATATGATCTAGGACATATAGTGACTAACAATCCTACAAAATTTGAACAAAATCCAATACACGGTTATCGAGGAGTTGCGTCCACAAGATCTCCAGTTGTATAGTACTAGTATTGCTAAAAATGGTCAAAGTCCCATAACTCCTATAAAAATTGACGAATCAAAATGGCGGTGCGATACGATCTAGTACATATAGTGACTAACAATCCTACAAAATTTGAACATAATCCAATACACGGTTTCCGAGGAGTTGCGTCCACAAGAAAGTGTGACAGACAGACGGACGGACAGACGGACAGACGGACGGACGGACACACGGACGCAGACCATTACTATGTCACACCGTCGCGGTGCGGCGGGGGACAAAAAGGGGCATAACTCCTAGAAAATTACTTGAAAAGAGCTCATCTTTGAACTCCCTTGATGCATTCTGTAACTTAAGCTACTGGGTAAATATTATCCAAATCCAATGAGAAATAAATTTTCTAGAGCGCTTACAAGGATATTTTGTCAATTTTCTGAGTTAAAAAGGGGCATAACTCCTACAAAAATATTCAAATAGGACTCATCTTTTAACTCGCTTTGGGTATCCTTGAACTTAAGCTACTGTATAAATATTATTCAAATCCAATGAGAAATAAACTTACTAGAGCGCTAACAAGGCAGACGGACGGATGCCCAGCATTACCATATCCCCGCGTCGCGTTGCAGCGGGGATAAATATGAAGCGGTATACTTTTTTTTCCTAAAATTTCAGTTTTCTTGTCTGGTTCCTTGGCAACTAAGAGCTCCACCATCCATTACAACCTATTTCAGACCAAAACTCAAAAAAAAAATTGGGGCAGAGGTTCCCGTTATATTCAAAGTAATACATTTAGCTGAAATCAAAGCATTCAGAGACCCCTTAAAAAAGAAAAGTGGTACAGATTATCCTCATAAATGCTGTTATTATAACATGTTTGAAAAGCAACATTAAGCTTATAACCTCCCTTATTTTAATTATCTCCCTTTTTTCAAAAGTTTCACTTTCCATTATATCTAATTACAGGGTTGATTCCACAGGATTTAAAATGGGTCCCCTTAGCACCCAATTGGGAATTTTGAATCAGATTGGGAATTTTTTAAGTGATGATTTGGCATATAAAGATATGCTGCTTTAGGTCTTCTGTTACTTTATTATATGTGCTGCTAGAGATAGTACATGTATTTGTGTCCCTCTTCGTGTCTTTGACTACAAAAAGAGCATGTTCTACTTGCATGTGATAAACTGAGGCACGTGGATAAAGGTTCCCAGTTGCCAAGGTTGGTTATTTTGCATACTTATTGATTGAAATTGTCTGCTTTTATGGGCCAAATCAATGCAAGACAGTAATACTGATGCCCTAAAACTATTAATGATGTAATTAAACTTTTATTACTTCAAAACACACGTTTCACTCACTAGTATCACTAAGAATAGATTTTTTTATATCCTTGAAGTTCCAGAATTTATTACACCTATGGTTCTCCCATTCTAGTTGCCCAGATGCACATATTAAATGAAAATTTTTGTCCTATTTCTTAGATCTTACAATTCAAGGGATATTCCAGCAAGTGCTCTCGATTGACCCGCCAAGGCTTAATTCGGTAAGAATCCCAATATTTCTCGCATTTGTAGATAATCCGCGTTGCTTTATGACCTTAAAATCCAGGGATAAACATTCAGACCTGTCAAGTTTTGAAAAAAGCTTTGCGTGAGATTTGTGAAAAATTTCAAAGATCAAAGGAAAAAATTAAAAGATCAAAGGATTTGTTGAAAATCTAAATAAAATTTGCGTGAGTCTCACGCCTCATGCGTGAGACTTGACAGGCCTGAACATTTTTGTTCATATATTACGCCGGCTGGGACTTAGTCACTTACCGTGACAAAGTCTACGTAGAGATCGGTATGATTGTAGTTATTTATTATCTTTAAATCAGTATTTCATTGTTTATCAACTGCACGAGTCTTTATTTACTTTATCTGAAGCCTTCTCTGATTTATGTAAAATAAAAAGTCTGAAACACGACGAAATTTGAACAAAAATAACATTGTTTCATAAATCCGGAAATTCAGGTGCGGTGAAAAAATCGGAACGGGTTCGGTGCAGACGGTCGTATCCGTGTTAACTTTACATTTTATTTGATACTTCTAAGTCTTATATTCCCTATATACTGTTGTGGGATAAAATATTAGGCCATTTTAACATATATCTTTACATATTTAAAATGTTTAAATTGTCAGAGGCAATCTAATATAAATAGCTCATTGTCTACAAAATCAACTCTTTACCGATCACGTAGTTTGTTGACAGTAATGGCGGTTAATGAAATATTCGCGTTTGTGACATGAAAAATAGATTTTTTTTAGGAAAGACCCTTTCTTTTTATAACTTTAAGGATTTTTCTTACTTGAAATCAACACATTGAATAAGATCCACAGTGTTAAGAACCGGGTCTGATTGGTTTGAACTGGGACAATGGATCTTGGAAATTTTCCATTGGGATTTTTTATTTTGGGAAGATTTTGTTTGGGGCCGCTGGCGAAAAATAGTATAGTAGAATCATCCCTGAATTATCTCCCTTTTTTCAAAAGTTTCACTTTCCATTATATCTAATTATCTCCCTTTTTTCAAAAGTTTCACTTTCCATTATATCTAATTATCTCCCTTTTTTCAAAAGTTTCACTTTCCATTATATCTATCTTTAAATCATAGACACTCCCTAAAAAGTGTGTTGATGTACATAATTAGAACTAGTTGATATATATAGTACAAGTTCTAGTAATAAAAAGAATATTTCTCTATGAGCAATAAAACTTTTGTAACTATTTCTGTTATTAAATCATTTTAGGCTCGAATGTGTTTCACATTTAACATAGGTGTACCCTACTAGCTGCCACATTGTGCTGTAAGGACATATGGACCTTTTTTGGACAGGACAATCTAACCACAATTGTGACAAAGTTTGGCTTTGCACTTGACTAGTAGTTTTTGAGCAGATCTTTGAATTTATTTTCCATAGTGTACAATTTAGACTATATTCCCTGTCGGCGGCCATCTTGGATAAGGTATGGACCCGTCGGATACCTTTTTTGAAAGGATCATCTAAGGACCACTGTTACTAATTAGAAAGGTATTTTTTGAGAAGAAGATATCTTAATGTATTTTCCCCATAGGGTCCAATTGTTAAAACTATGTTCCCTGCTGGCAGCCATCTTGGATGAGATACGGACCTGTCGGATACCTTTTTCGGAAGGGAGCATGAAAGGACCATTGTGACTAAGCTTGGTTCTAATTGGACTAGTCGTTTCTGAGAAGATCTTTGAATGAGTTTTCCATAAGGTCAAATGTTAAAACTATGTTCCTCACTGGCAGCCATCTTGGATGAGGTACGGATCTGCTGGATACCTTTTTTGGAAGGAACCATCTAAAGAACCATTTTTACTAAGTTTGGTTCTAATTGGACTTGTAGTTTCTGCGAAGATCTTTGAAGGTGTTTTCCCATAGGTGCAATGTTAAAACTGAGTACCCCGCTAGGGGGTAATCTTGGATGAGGTACCGACCTGCTGGATACAATTTTTAAAGGGACCACCAAAGGACTATTGTGACCAAATTTGGTTCCAATTGGCCCAGTGGTTTCAGAGGAGAAGATCTTTGAATGAAAAGTTTACGACGGACGACGGATGGACGGACGACCGATGCCAAGTGATGACAAAAGCTCACCCTGGCATAGCCAGGTGAGCTAAAAATGCATTCTTAATATATGTATGAGTACCAACACTATGCAATTTTTCATGTTATTTTTTAATCCATTTGAAGCTTTTCTATGACACTTTTTTCCTGGTTTTGAGGATGACATAGAAGATGAATTTTTGAAATACATTTTTTCTGTATTTCAAATATGATAAAAACACCAAGTACCCATTCTCCCCATTCACAACTTTCCTGCTAACTAAAAATGGTAATTTAAAATTTTATCTATCATTTGAAATAAACAAATACAGTCAAACCTGTCTTATGTGACCCTCAAAGGGAACCTTAAACTAGGGTCACATAAGACAGGAGGTCTTTTAATACAGGTTCAATTTACAAAGAGGGGTATTAAAATAGGGTCATATAAGACAGGTTTTTGATAAATACATGTGGTCGCTAAGGCAGGTTTGACTCACATTTACAGAGAATCAAAACTGTCACAGAATTATCTAAAAACATTTTGTAGAAAGAGCAAGTGGCGAGATTGTGTTTTCAACCAGTATGACATACATAACAAGAGGCTCTCAAGAGCCTGTATCTCTCACCTGGACCATGGCTGACATAGATAAAAGGCATTTCCAATAGGAAAAACAAAACTTAAAATTTAGCAGAATGCTTTTTTTTTTCTTCTAAAATTACAGTATTCTTGTTTGGTTTCCATGGCAACCGAAAAATCCACCATCCATTACAACCCATAACAGAACACCATTCAAAAAAAAACATTTGGGCAGGGGTTCCCTTTATAATCAAGGTAATACATAATGCTGAAATTGAAACATTCAGACCACAATTCAAATAAAAATTCAAAAATTTTGGGCAGAGGTTCCCCTTAAAATCAATAGGGCCAATGTAAAAACTATGTTCAAGATGGTGGCCATCTTGGATGAGGTATGGACCTGCCAGATACCTTTTTTCGGAAAGAACCATCTAAGGGCCATTGTGACTAAGTTTGGTTCTAATTGGACTTGTAGTTTCTGAGAAGAAGATCTCTGAATGTCTTTTCCATAGGGTCCAAGTTTAAAACTATGGTCCCCGCTGGCAGCCATCTTGGACGAGGTATGGACCTGCCGATACCTTTTTTGGAAGGGACAATCTAAGGACCATTGTGGCCTAGTTTAGTTTTAATTGGACTAGTAGTTTCTGAGAAGAAGATCTGAATGTCTTTTCCATAGGGTCCAATGTTACAACTATGTTCCTGCTGGCGGCCATCTTGGATGAGGTACATACCTGCCAGATACCTTTAATGAACGGGACCATCTAAGGACCATTGTGGCTAAGTTTAGTTTTATTTGGACTAGTAGTTTCTGAGAAGATGATCTTTGAATGTCTTTTCCATAGGGTCCAATGTTAAAACTGTGTTCCCCGTTGGCAGCCATTTTGAATTAGGTATGCACCTTCTGGATACCTTTTTTGGAAGGGATCATCTAAGGACCATTGTGGCTTAGTTGAGTTTGTATTGGACAGTTAGTTTCTGAGAAAAACATCTTTGAATGTCTTTCCCATAGGTCCAATGTTAAAACTATGTTCCCCATTGGCGGCCATCTTGGATTAGATATGGACTTGCTGGAGACCTTTTTTGGAAGGGACCATCTACGGATCATTGATACTAAGTTTGGTTATAATTGGACTGGTAGTTACTGAGAAGATCCATGAATGTAATTTCCATAGGGTCCAATGTTAAAACTATGTTCCCCGTTGGCGGCCATCTTGGATTAGGTACGGACCTGTCGGATACCTTTTTTTGGAAGGGACCATCTAAGGACCATGGTGTCTAAGTTTGCTTATAATTAGAATGTTAGTTTCTGAGAACAACATCTTTGAATGTCTTTTCCATAGGGTCAAATGTTAAAACTATGTTCCCTGCTGGCGGCCATCTTGGATTAGGTACAGACCTGTCGGATACCTTTTTTGGAAGGGACCATCTAAGGACCATTGTGTCCAAGTTTGGTAATAATTGGACTGGTAGTTTCTGAGAAGATCTTTGAATGTCTTTCCCATAGGGTCCAATGTTAAAACTATGTTCCCCGCTGGCGGCCATCTTGGGTTAGGTACGGACCTGCCGGATACCTTTTTTGGAAGGAGACCATCTAACGACCATTGTGTCTATGTTTTGTTATAATTAGACTAGTAGCTTCTGAGAAGAACATCTTTGAATGTCTTTTCCATAGGGTCCAATGTTAAAACTATGTTCCTCCCCGACGGCCATCTTGGATTAGGTATGGACCTGTCGGATACCTTTTTTGGAAGGGACCATCTACAGACCATTGTTACTAAGTTTGGTTATAATTGGACTGGTAGTTTCTGAGAAGAAGGTCTTTGAATGTCTTTCCCATAGGGTCCAATGTTAAAACTATGTTCCCCGCTGGCGGCCATCTTGAATTAGGTATGGACCTGTCGGATACCTTTTTTGGAAGGAGACCATCTAACGACCATTGTGACTATGTTTGGTTATAATTGGACAGGTAGTTTCTGAGAAGAAGATCTGTGAATGTAATTTCCACAGGGTCAAATGTTCAAACTATGTTCCCCGTTGGCGGCCATCTTGGATTAGGTACGGACCTGTCGATACCTTTTTTTTGAAGGGACCATCTAAGGACAATTGTGACTAAGTTTGGTTATAATTGGATTGGTAGTTGAGAAGAAGACCTTTGAATGTAATTTCCATAGGGTCCAATGTTAAAACTATGTTCCCCGCTGGCGGCCATCTTGGATTAGATAGGGACCTGTCAGATACCTTTTTTGGAAGGGACCATCTAAGGACCATTGTGTCAAAGTTTGCTTATAATTGGACAAGTAGTTTCTGAGAAGAAGATCTTTGAACGTTTTTCCCATAGGGTACAATGTTAAAACTATGTTCCCCGCTGACGGCCATCTTGATTAGGTACGAACCTGTCGGATACCTTTTTTGAAAGGGACCATCTAAGGACTATTGTGTCTAAGTTTTGTTATAATTGGACTGGTAGTTTCTCAGAAGAAGATCTTTGAACATCTTTTCCATAGGGTCCAATGTTAAAACTATGTTCCCCGCTGGCGGCCATCTTGGATTAGGCACAGACCTGTCGGATACCTTTTTTGGAAGGAGACCATCTACACTGTCGTATACGTGTGCAGGATTGGACAAAACAAGATGGTGGAAAATATTTGTGGAAAACGGGTAGGCATGAAGAAATGTTCATTTTCTTTGTGTATAGGATGTTCTTTGAATAAAATAAAATACTCTTGCGATCAAGAAGGTCTTGTTCAGTTTATTTCCTGTTTATGACATCGCTAGTTTGTACATTTTAATGTTTATTCTTCGATGAAACACCATGGCATCTCTGCAATTTACTTTGAAGCGGGTGATGGAGTGTATTTTCCTCTTTTAACACACTTTAAAACCCCGATTGTTGGGAAAAGGGACCTAGATTAAATCTTTATATCAAGCTCTATTCACTCTGGCCGGATTTGCTTATCTATGTATCATATTTACATAAATATCCCAAGATAAATATTTGTTTATGTGCAGGATTGGACTTGTTGCTTTTTTACCAAAATTGTGCAGGATTGGACATAGATTTTGGGTCAGGATTGGAATTAAAAGACTAGTCATATTTTGAAAACTCCGTTTCTGCTTCCATTTAGTTGAATTAGTGGAATTTCAGTACAAAGATATATAATATTTTTCAAAGAAACATAGCTTTGGGTATGCGACGGAGCATGCCCGTCTATGAATAGCAGCATTAGTACCGAAACAGGTTTGTAACACCCTCCATTAGCTGCGCTAGTACTCCTTTAGCCGTTAGATGGTAGGTCCTAGGGGTACCGGTAGCGAATCCCAGTCGGGCGACAGGTGAATTTTGTAATTAAATTAATGCTCTCCGGCTACATGTTTAGTATGTTGTCTGTCACGCTTAAGGCCTTGACCATTTTTAATGCCGAAAGGAAAGGGGAAGTCAGCATATAAAAAAATGCAATGTGTACATATGTATATAGCACGAATTTGACCTTTGATCATTATAACTGGTTGCATTTGGGCTATATAACCTGGCATAGAATGTGCAGTGTTGAAAAATCATATCACTAATCCTCGCCGTTACCTAGTACCTCTTTGAAAGTTAAGCTTGATCAATTTGTCTGTGAAATACGGTAATGGTTAGATTTTCTAAAGATAGATAGATTTATTCACCACATGTAGGTGATGTGTCCCTTACTAAAATTCACTCAATTGCCATGAAAGCAACCATTAAAATATATGGCAAATAACATCTTGTCTACTTTGTTTCCGGAACACTGGCAAGTGCCTGCTTTATGGATCGATGGTATGCTTTTAGCAATGTAACGTTCGGCCGTCTGTATCTTAGAATTTATGATTGTAAGAACCCTTTCACTTCATCCTAGGCATATAGTCATAATTATACAAAAGCACATGGGCTTATCTGGCTATGTAGGTGAACATTTTAAGGGAAAGACCCGATGGGAAATTCTTGACTTCATATATTCGGCCTTATTTACCAAGCAATATCAACTTGATTAAAGGAAAAAATTCGAAACTGTGTAGGTTCTTTGAAAAGTTGGGGAAGGGGTGGTAGCCGACAGCTCTGTATTCAATGCTGACTATAAAAACATCCCAGTAAATAAATAAACAACACTGTGGAAACCAAAAAGTTAAATCCCGGTAGACTTTTTGATTTGGTGTAAAACGTATTCGTGAGTGTTTGGGGTGTAGCTGGCCTTTCTTAACTTGAATTCAAAGTAACCTTCTAAACTCAAGATATGTATCGATATACAGCACTTAATAAAAATGGTCCATTAGTTTTGACAATCGACCACTGTCAATATTGTCCATTTCATCACATAACAAATTATTTTTAGGAAGTGATTTTCTTAAAAAAAAATATATGGAAAATCGTACAATGCAGTGAATCTTCAAGTACATTGGGATATTTGTCAACTTATTTGTTCCGCTTAACACAAAGTTTTGGTGCCGAAATATGCAAACAAAAGAACAGCAAAAAACTGAGGGATTGAAGTGAAAAATCTTTAAACTCTATGCAAAGTGCCTTAACGGATAATTCAAGCCCCAAATTAATTAAATAAATGGTGAATGAAAGGATATGGAGTAAATGCACATGATACAAAGCCTCTACAAATACATGGTAAAATCAAGCAAAGGAACGGCGCTTTTATTGTTGTTCTTCATCTTGAAGTCACCATGAGGCCTTCAACAATGAGCTTTGCTCGTTCAAGACAGCCCCTAGCACAGATTTGAGCGGAAATCTTTGGTTATTGTCGACCAACGCTACATCCATGTATTTTCTGGTCATGGATATGGGATTGTCAGCAAACATTAATTAAACTAGCAAAGCACTCCTAGAATCACTGTCATCAGTTGCCCGACAAAAGCACTAGTGTCTTAAGTTATAGTGGACGATTACAACATACAGACACACACAGGGCACTCATCAAATCGATTGTAAGAAAACTTGGCATTATAAAATAGTAAGATGTTGGCACACTAAACAGGTGGTCAGAATTTCATTTCCAAATTCTCAAAATAAATACCGACAATTACTTAATTGGTGGACAGACTAAATTTGTAAAATCTAATGCATCAAAAGATAAACATCAACAAAAGAAATGTAACAATAGTTGTAATATTCACCCTAGATCTTGATACAAAATAAGACAAAGTATCAAACAAAAGACCATCCTGAACCAAAATCGATGTTAAATTCTTCATAATTATTCCAATGGAGGGTGTTACAAACCTGTTTCGGTATTAATGCTTCTATTTATAGACGGACATGCTCCGTCACATACCCAAAGCTATGTTTCTTTGAAAAACATTACATAACTTTCTATTGAAATTCCACTAATTCAACTAAAAGGAACCAGAAACAGAGTTTTTCTAATTATGACCAGTCCTTTAATTCCAATCCTGAACCAAAATCTATGTCCAATCCTGCACAATTTTGGTAAAAAAGCAACAAGTCCAATCCTGCACAAAAACAAATATTTAACTTGGGATATTTATGTAAATATGACACATAGATAAGCAAATCCGGCCTGAGTGAATAGAGCTTGATATAAAGATTTAATCTAGGCCCCTTTTCACAACAATCGGGGTCTTAAAGTGTGTTAAAAGAGGAAAATACACTCCATCACCCGCTTCAAAGTAAATTGCAGAGATGCCATGGTGTTTCATCGAAGAATAAACATTCAAATGTACAAACTAGCGATGTCATAAACAGGAAATAAACTGAACAAGACCTTCTTGATCGCAAGAGTATTTTATTTTATTCAAAGAACAATCATATACACAAAGAAAATGAACATTTCTTCATGCCTACCCTTTTTCGACAAATATTGTCCACCATCTTGTTTTGTCCAATCCTGCACACGTATACGACAGTGATCTAAGGACCATTGTGTCTAAGTTTGGTTATAATTGGACTGGTAGTTTCTGAGAAGAAGATCTTTGAATGTCTTTTCCATAGGGTCCAATGTTTAAACATGTTCCCCGCTGGCGGCAATCTTGGATTAGGTACGGACCTGTCGGATACCTTTTTTGGAAGGAGACCATCTAAGGACCATTGTGTCTAAGTCTGGTTATAATCTGAGAAGAAGATCTTTGAATGTCTTTTCCATAGGGTCCAATGTTTAAACATGTTCCCCGCTGGCGGCCATCTTGGATAAGGTACGGACCTGTCGGATACCTTTTTTGGAAGGAGACCATCTAAGGACCATTGTGTCTAAGTCTGGTTATAATTGGACTGGTAGTTTTAGAAGAAGATCTTTGAATGTCTTTTCCATAGGGTCCAATGTTAAAACTATGTTCCCCGCTGGGGGCCATCTTGGATTAGGTACGGACCTGTCGGATACCTTTTTTGGAAGGAGACCATCTAAGGACCATTGTGTCTAAGTTTGGTTATAATTGGACTGGTAGTTTCTGAGAAGAAGATCTTTGAATGTCTTTTCCATAGGGTCCAATGTTAAAACTATGTTCCCCCCGGCGACCACCTTGGATTAGGTACGGACATGCCGGATACCTTTTTTGAAGGGGACCACCCAAGGACTATTGTGACCAAGTTTGGTTCCAATTGGCTCAGTGGTTTCAGAGGAGAAGATCTTTGAATGAAAAGTTTACGACGGACGGACGGATGAAGGACGGACGCCTAATGATGGCAAAAGCTCACCCTGGCATAGCCAGGTGAGCTAAAAACACCGTACAATATCATTACTAACAATTACCTCATCTCCGAAAAAATAGGGAACATTTGAAGGACTTAGCACATCATACCTGTATGGTGATCTTTTACCTACCTCACAATACTCTGTTACTATACAAAATGATTCACCATCAATAAAACTATCATGGAATTTCACTATCCCTGGGTGGTTTAATTTCGAGAGGACTTTAGCTTCACTAACTGCATCCACTGTTTCATCCGGTGCCAAGTCACCTACTGATATCTCTTTTAAAACTTTTCTGAAACAAAAGTCATGTTCAAATTTAATATTTATTTACCACTGTACAAATATATATCAAAAATAATCTTTTAACAAGAGGCTCTCAAGAGCCTGTATCGCTCACCTGGACCATGGCTGACATAAATAAAAGGCATTTCCAATAGGAAAAACAAAACACAAAATTTAGCAGAACACTTTTCTTTCCTAAAACTACAGTGTTCTTGTTTGGTTTCCATGAGAACCGAAAGCTCCACCATACATTACAACCCATAACAGAACACCATTCAAAAAAAAATTGGGCAGTGGTTCCCCTTATAATCAAGGTAATACATATTGCTGAAATTAAAACATTCAGACCACAATTCATATAAAAATTCAAAAATTTGGACAGAGGTTCTAATTGGACTAGTAGTTTCTGAGAAGAAGATCTTTGAATGTATATTCTATAGGGTCCAATGCTGAAACTATGTTCCCGCTGGCGGCCATCTTGGATTAGGTACAGACCAGCTAGATACCTTTTTTTGGAAGGGACCATCTATGGGCCATTGTGATTGATGTTGGTTATAATTGGACTAGTAGTTTCTGAGAAAAAGATCTTTGAATGTCTTTTCCATAGGGTCCAATGTGAAAGCTATGTTCCTGCTGGCGGCCATCTTGGAAGAGGGTTGGCGTAAAACATCAATCAATCAATCTTGGAAGAGGTATAGACCTGCTGGATACCTGTTTTAGAAGGAACCATCTAAGGATCATTGTGGTTTAGTTTAGTTTTAATTGGACTAGTAGTTTCTGAGAAGAAGATCTTTGAATGTTTTTTCGATAGGGTCCAATGTTAAAACTATGTTCCCCGCTTGCGGCCAGCTTGGATGAGGTACGGACCTGCCGGATACCTTTTTTGGAAGGAACCATCTAAGGACCATTGTGCCTTAGTTTATTTTTAATTGGACTGGAAGTTTCTGAGAAGAAGATCTTTGAATGTCTTTCCTATAGGGTTCTATGTTAAAACTATGTTCCCCGCTGGCAGCCATCTTGGATTAGGTACTGACCTACCGGATACCTTTTTTTGGAAGGGACCATCTAAGGAACATTGTGACTAAGTTTGGTTATAATTGGACTGGTAGTTTCTGACAAGAAGATCTTTGAATGTCTTTCCCATAGGGTCCAATGTTAAAACTATGTTCCCCGCTAGCGGCCATCTTGGATTAAGTACAGATCTGCCGGATACCTTTTTTGAAAGGGACCATCTACATGTTGTAAGGACCATTGTGACTAAGTTTGGTTATAATTGGACTGGTAGTTACTGAGAAGAAGATCTCTGAATATCTTTCCCATAGGGTCCAATGTTAAAACTATGTTCCCCGCTTCAGGTGGCCATCTTGGATCAGGTACAGACCTGCCAGATACCTTTTTTGGAAGGGACAATCTAAGGACCATTTTGACTAACAGGGTTGATTCCACAGGATTTAAAATGGGTCCCCTTAGCACCCAATTGGGAATTTTGAATCAGATTGGGAATTTTTTAAGTGATGATTTGGCATATAAAGATATGCTGCTTTAGGTCTTCTGTTACTTTATTATATGTGCTGCTAGAGATAGTACATGTATTTGTGTCCCTCTTCGTGTCTTTGACTACAAAAAGAGCATGTTCTACTTGCATGTGATAAACTGAGGCACGTGGATAAAGGTTCCCAGTTGCCAAGGTTGGTTATTTTGCATACTTATTGATTGAAATTGTCTGCTTTTATGGGCCAAATCAATGCAAGACAGTAATACTGATGCCCTAAAACTATTGATGATGTAATTAAACTTTTATTACTTCAAAACACACGTTTCACTCACTAGTATCACTAAGAATAGATTTTTTTATATCCTTGAAGTTCCAGAATTTATTACACCTATGGTTCTCCCATTCTAGTTGCCCAGATGCACATATTAAATGAAAATTTTTGTCCTATTTCTTAGATCTTACAATTCAAGGGATATTCCAGCAAGTGCTCTCGATTGACCCGCCAAGGCTTAATTCGGTAAGAATCCCAATATTTCTCGCATTTGTAGATAATCCGCGTTGCTTTATGACCTTAAAATCCAGGGATAAACATTCAGACCTGTCAAGTTTTGAAAAAAGCTTTGCGTGAGATTTGTGAAAAATTTCAAAGATCAAAG